>JAQOWM010000542.1:0-244348 GCA_029041755.1 Resseliella maxima
TTAATTAATTTTAAGGATTTTTGTGGTAAAATCGAGGGTTTATTTCGAAAAATTCTTACAATATATTATTATTCAAAGTATTGCCCATCGTTAGCTATGACTTTTTCCCATCTTTTTGGTAATTTGTGGATGCCGTTCCAAAAAAACTCCTCATCTTTTGAGGCTAAGAATGTATCGAGCCAATTTTTGATTCCCTCAACTGAAGTGAAGCGTATTCCGGAAAAGGCATTTTGCATCGATCGAAACAAGTGGTAGTCAGAAGGGGCAAGGTCTGGGCTATAAGGCGGGTGAGGCAGATTTTCCCATCCGACATTTTCCACGTAGTTTTTGGGCCCTTGAGCGCGATGTGGCCGAGCATTGTCATCATGGAAAATTAATGACTCATGTCTGCTCTCCCATTCTGGCCGTTTTTGTTTGATTGCTGCGTTCAATTTGATGAGTTGTTGTCGGTAGCGTTCTCCATTAATGGTTTCATTTGGTTTTAGCAGCTCATAATATAGCACACCCTTCTGATCCCACCAAATACAAAGCATTACCTTGGCAGCGTGAATATTTTGCTTCGACGTCGATGTTGATGCATGCCCGGGTGGTCCCCATGATTTTTTGTACTTGGGATTATCGTAGTAGATCCACTTTTCATCGCCAGTAACAATACGATGCAGAAATGACTTCTTTTTGTGGCGAGCCAGCAGCATTTCCGACATGCAAAATCTTCTTTCAACGTCTCTTGGCTTCAATTCGTGTGGCACCCAATTTCCTTGCTTTTGAATGAAACCTGCTTTTTTTAAACGTTGTGAAATGGCTCCTTGAGTAACTCCCAATGATTTTGCAAGTTCTTCTTGAGTTTGACATGAATCCTCATCGAGTAATGCTTCCAATTCTTCATCTTCGAACTTTTTAGGCTGTCCAGGACGTTCCTTGTCGTCAACATCAAAATCACCACTTTTAAAGCGTCGAAACCAGTACTCACACGTTTGTTGCGATGGAGCATGCTCACCATAAACTTCACACAGCAATCTATAGCTTTCAGCTGCTTTTTTCTTCCATTGGAAGCAGAAAAGTAAAGTTTCCCGCAAATTGCGTTTTGTTGGCACAAAATTTGACATTTTTAGAACTCAAAAAAATTATGTTGTTTACACTTCAACGAAATGACATATACTGAAAAATTTAGCGCAATAATGACGCTTCACAATGAAGTTAGTTGCAGTGTAGTCTGATTGGTTTTAATATTAGTAACGCCATCTCTTGTAAAATCCTTAAAATTAATTAATACTACCAATATTAACTGACCATTCAAAGATTTGTGAGTGGCAATCAAAACACCACCACCATTGGTCTTCTTAATAGTTTGATCTCTCTCAGTAAGGTTGGTTCGATCACACCGAAATAAAAAAAAAAAAAATCATCAAAATTATTTGGAAAAATTTCATTGTTATTAATGGTGCAATCCAAATGCGTTTCACAAAGCAAATATATTTTGAAATCATTAATCAGTATATTTGAAAAAAATTCAGAGGAGAGAGGAGAGAGGAGAGAGGAGAGAGGAGAGAGGAGAGGTGTGTGTGTGTGTGTGTGTGTGTGAGAGAGAGAGCGACTCATGTGCGCATGATAAACCTGGTTTTGAGAAGAAAGAAGGAGAAATAGTCGAGAGAGAGAGGAGAGAGAGAGAGAGAGAGAGAGAGGAGAGAAAGAGAAATACAACAACAAAATACATAGTAAGCAGACCCGTTGAAACTGGTTTCAAGAAGGAGAAGAGAGGAGAAATAGTCGTTTTGTGGGCGGGGCAAAAACCGGTTTTGCAATAACCCGCTTTTTCATACTACTGATTAATACTTCACTTTATGCTCGAAATACCTGTTCATGTTGAAGTGATTCCTTCGAAATGGAGTAAAAACTATTTTCAAATAAATACTCAGAATTGGCAGTGATTTTGAAGATTTAAAATCGAATTTCAGTAACCTTTTATCATCGTTCCATCATTGGCTTAGAAGTAAAACCATTATTTGAAGCGGATGAAAGATATAATTTGCTTGAAATTTTATAAAAAGTAACCATGTGACATACATTGAGAAAATCATCATGATAAAACTTGAATGAATTGTTTTTGAGCTGCTTGAACCTGTTGGTTTCGACTAATTGAAATACATGTATTTAACGAAATAAATGGTGAAATAAATCAAAATAAAACAGTAATTGGTACTTTATTTAGCTACTTTATTTGTTAGTGGCTTCATTTAATTCAGCCAAAATGAGTTGTTTGTAACAATCAATGCCGCCTTCAATGTTTGTAACCGTTCCATTGCCACAAACCCATAATTCTTTGCACACCATACGAATGAGACGCTCGTCATGCGATACAAGTATTAAACCGCCTTGGAATTGTGTTAATGCTTTACCTAAGGGGGAAAGAACGAAAGTAAATAAAAATAAATATTGTGAATATTGTGAATATTGTGAATATTTATAAATATACTAAATATCATAAAAATGCTAAGCATATGACACTAAATATTGTTTAAATTTGAGATTGGTAGTTGAGATCACTGCATTCAGTTCTTCAAAATCACTGCATTCTCCTGTGTCTGTAAAGGAAAAAAACTTACTATAGAATAGTACTTTGTGGTCGCCAGCACAACCTACAAGAGAAATATACAAATAAATGAACATTTAGAAATTAATACACTCAAACTAACTTATCAATTATATTTCATCTGATTTCAATAATATCAATTCAATACCTACCTCTCTCCCCTAGAGGACACGCCGGCCAAATTTCTTCTTCTTCTTTTTGATGTTTTGCTGCAAGACGTTGTCTCAATGTGGTAGCTTTCCGATTAAAATCTGGATTGATTGGTACATTTGTCAACATACACATTGCTTTGTAAATCATGTTGAGTGTATCATTGTTCAGTTGTTGGGCGTACTTCAGTGTGTAAGAGATATGCATATTCTCTTTCTCTTTCTCTTTCTCTTTCCCTTTCCCATTTTCTCTCACCGTCACACAGACTATCGTTTGTGTTACAATGCAAACAATATTTTACAAATGGTACACTATGAAATAAAATGTGTAAATGATGTAAATGTAAAGAAAAGAAAAAATACTCACCAATTTTGAGAACATGCTGTTCTTTTCTTCTCTCCTTCCATGATGTGATTATGTCGACAATGTTGCCATGTTGAATGTTGACTTGATCTCAGGCTGAGATTCTCAGCTACCAAATCTCAATTTCAAGCAATACTTATTTTGCCATCAACAATATATTCACAAATGCTAACTTATTGATAAAAATAAAATGAATATTCACTAGATAATTCAAATATGTATGATGTGGTGTGTATTTTTGAATCTAGATTTTCAAATATCTCATAAATATTTAAATATCGCGTGAATATTCTGAATATCTACTAAAAATATATATATTCATAAAGGGTTCTCAGCCCCTAGGCTTTACCAAGTGCGGCAATTGTTTCAATATCCAAATGATTGGTCGGTTCATCAAGAATAAGGAAATTTGGTCGTGCCATACACATTTTGGCAAGCGTAACACGTGATTTTTGCCCACCAGAAAGACTAGCGACTAATTGTAGCGCCAAATCACCGGATATACCTTGAGGTGGAAATAACAATAGAAAATGAAAATAAATATTTTACAAAATATCGTTTTGATTTATAATGAATATTGTAAAAATTGATTCTGATTGTCAAAAATCTACTAAATATACACTGCCGTGCAAAAGTTTGGAAAAAAACGGTAATGAAATTTAATTTGATGTCTAGGGCAAATTTGGAGATTACGACAAGATAGAAGATACTCCCCCAAATTTTTTCCACAAAATTTACTCCTTGTGGGTTAAAAATGACCCCGAAAAATGATTATTTTTGGGAAGAATTAATTGCTTCAACAAGCTCTACAATTTTGCTTAAGACAAAAAGTTGAAATTCATCACCGTTTGGAAGATAGAGCACCCAGAAAATTCAGTCCCAAAATCTTTTGGGGCCTTTAAACTGACCCCCACTGAAATTGGATATCTAATTCAGAGCTCAATCGTTCTTATACGACCCCAATTAAAGTCTAAACATCAAATTGAATTTCATTACCGTTTGTCCAATATATTAAAAAAATTCACAACTAACTATTTTTTTCCAAACTTTTGCACGGCAGTGTGTATATGAATTCAAAAAGGGTTATTTCACCCTAGCGACATTTACCAAAACCGCCCAATTGTCGTCGATATTCTTCAACTGGCCGCCCAGGAAATGCTTCTTGTAACAATCCAACACAAGTTGTATTCATATTCAATTGATCAACATGATGTTGGGCAAAGTAACCAACTTTTAAGCCACGATGTTGTGATATCGTTCCACTTGTTGGCGATAAAATTCCCATGACTAAATTTCGAACATTTTACATTTATTAATTCTGTTTGATTTTTATTCTCATTAAATTTGAAATGTTAAAAAATACTTACCAATTTTCAATAATGTCGTTTTACCAGCTCCATTCTCACCGACAATACAAATTCTTGAATCTAAATTGGCACTTAAATTCACACATGTAAATATTACTTTGTCTTTATTATATTTAAATGCGATTTCATTTAGTGTGAGTACAGGTGGGTTCAATGGTTCAACCTCTGGGAATTTTAATACCACTTCAATCTCTTTTTCCACCGGCTTCAATTCGGGTCTGGAAGATTTTTTTTTTTTTTTTTTTTTTTTTTTTTCAATTTTGACTTTGATTTTTTATAAAATTGAATTCATCAAAAAATTGTCAACTTACAATTTTTCCAGCATTTTAATTTTTGACTGTACACTAGCCGCTCGATTAGCATTGTATCTAAATCGATCAATAAATTCCTGTACATGCTGTCGATGGGCCAATTGAGCTTCATATTCACGACGTTGTGATTTTAATTTTTCGGTTCGTGTTTTATCGAATTGATCATAATTTCCACGATAAACATCAATTCGTTGTGAATGCAAATGCAGAATATCAGTTGGTACTGTGTCCAAAAAGTTTCGATCATGAGATACAACCAGTAATGTTGTTGGCCAATTTTGTAAATAATTTTCTAACCAAATGATTGCTTTAATGCTATACAAAAAAACAATGGAATAACATTTCATTAAAAAAAAAAAATGATTTCATGTCAGTTTTAATTTATTTTTGTGTGCCTTATTAACGTTCTATGTTTTTGTTGACAATTTCATCAATTAGTTGAAGGTCAAATCAATATTTGTAAAAATGAGAAAAAGAAGAAGAAGAAGAATTACTTACTCCAACATGTTGGTCGGTTCATCAAGTAGAAGCAAATCGGGGCGCGAAAATAGCGCACGTGCTAATGCCAAACGCATTCGCCAACCGCCCGAAAATGTTTTTGTTGCACGGGCTTGCATGTCTTTATTGAAACCCAAACCATTCAAAATGACAGAAGCACGGGCAGGCGCCTTGTCAGCATCAATATTTTCTAATCCTGCATAGATTTCGGTTAATTTTTTATTTAGTTCAGGATCGGATGAGCCAGCATTAATTTTTGCATTGATTTCCTTCTCTTCGGCTAATAATCGTGATCGCACAAAGTCACATTCCAACACACTATTGAAACGTTATTTTTTTTTTTTTTTTTTTCAAATTAAAAAATACTCAAACGTGATTTTAATGAAAACATTACCTAGCTAAAGCAGTAGTTTCATCACCAATAACCTCTTGTTCGACATGCAATATCGATATATGCGATGGAATTTGCAATTGTTTCCCTGAGATCATTCGCAATAGCGTTGTTTTACCTAAACCATTCCGACCAACAAGACCATATCGCCTGCCATGTGCCAATAATAAATCGGCATTCTGAAGTAACACTTTATTACCAAATGATACATCAAAATTTTCGATTCGAATATCCATGCTACGATTGGTCCCTTTTGCATCCATATCTTTATCCTTTTTATTTATAACTTGAGAAGCGGTGGCCGTTTGTAATTGGACTGGGATTGGCGCGGCTTTTGGTGCTTCAGATCGTTTCTCTTGCTTTTGTTGTAATTTTTGTTGAGCCTTTTCTAATTTCTTTGAATCAACTTTCTACACACAAAAAAAAAAAAAAAAAACAGAAAACGATTTTATTGTGTTCTGTAAATTTTTCAATTATGAAAAATGTTTGTGAATTGACACAATACATACTAGATTATCATCACGATTGATGACCCAAATGCTTGATACATCGGTGGAATTAACGTGAGCATTGGCAGCCAATTCGGCAATATTAATCGGTGCATCGAGCACTTTTTGTGCACTACTTTTCTTTTTATCGCTCGGTTTCATCAGACACAACATCTGTTCACATAAATCCCTACAAATGACACAATAAATTTCAATAAAAATTCGAATACATTCCAATCTGGCTGTGTCAATGAGTCTACAAATGCCCAATTACCTAATATCATTTTCCGATTTCTCTTCAGATACTTCATGTAAAATAGCTCCAATCGCTTCATACAAATCGTCACTGCTTTCAAAATCGTCCATGCCGCTGTCCAATACACCTTCAATATATTGCTTCATTTCATCATCAATTGATGGAAATTCCTGCTTTAGCAGGGTAGCACAATCACCAGTTGACATGTTAAATTAATAATATCGCCGCACTCGTTTTATGAATAATTTTTTAATCAATAATCACTTTTTAATTGAAATTGTGTGACCTTTTTTCGAAAAAAAAAGAAAAAAAAAAAGAATACACACTCACGCATCCAATAAAATCAAAATTACTTTTGAGTAAAAAAAAACTTCTTTTTTTTCTACAAATTTTCTCTTTAAATCAAAATTTGTACAGTTTTCAATTTTTTCTTTCAAATCATGGACAAATTTCATGCAAATTGTCACTCATGCCAAAGCAAAAAAATCACTTTGAAAACACAGAATTTTGTATGTTGAACACACGATTTCTGGCTCTTTTGGCTACGACGTTTTGTGATTTGCCTTGCACATGGGTGCTTTTGCAAGCAATTGAAAGAAAATCATTTGTTGGATTTGTCAGACTGTTTACGTGTGTGTGCTTTCACAGTGATACGTTGTATATTTTTTTTTCGTGCATTTGACAGTTCAAGATATGTCAATAGAATTCTGACAGCATTGCTTTCAAAACACAATATCTATTCTAATTTCTATTCGATCTTGCTTCTTCTTATTGTTTTGTCATTTTTGCAGATGATTTCATGCTTTAACAATTCGTTTTTTTGTCTTCGAAATTAATGATAAGAGGAAGAATTTAGACAAATCACGTCAAAATCATCAAGTTTATCAAATCACAGCAGGACCGATTGATTTTTGGTACATATTTTGAGGTTTGCGATAAATAAGCCGCAATCGAAATGTTTATCATTTAAATTTAAATTTAAATCCAGACCACTTTTAATATCTCAAAACAATTATTTCTTTATTTTTTTTTTTTTTTACCGCAGAAACGTCGATAATTTTTTTCATCATTTATTCACTTGCTTTTAAAGATACGTGAGAGGAATGCTATTTTCTTCATTTGTGAATCAAAGTCGAAACATTGCATTGCATCCATTTTTATCATATCTAGCCATTCAAAGTGTAAATATTTTGCAACAACGATTTTGTACAAAAATGTCAAGTGATTTGTATGTAACTCGAGCACGTCAATGTGTACCATTGCTTGTTAATGAATTGCATAAAGGTCAAGCGGGTCGAGTTGGTGTTGTTGGTGGTTCATTTGAATATACTGGTGCACCATATTTTGCTGCGATGACTGCATTAAAATTGGGCGCTGATATTGTTCATATTTTCTGTTGCCGTGATGCTGCCACACCAATTAAATCATACAGTCCCGAATTGATGGTTCATCCAGTATTGGATGACATTGCAAATGATCCAGTTAAATTAATTGAACCATGGCTGGATCGTTTGCATGTGCTTGTAATTGGCCCAGGATTAGGACGTGATCCAAATGTTTGTCATACAATTCGACAGTTAATTGCATTATGTCGCGAATTAAAAAAACCACTTGTTCTTGATGCAGATGCATTATATTTAATTTCACAAGATTTATCAATTATTGCAAATTATCCAGGTGCAATTATTACGCCAAATGTTGTTGAATTTGAACGCATCTTTGGCAATGGTGATGATTATCAGAAGAAATTTGATCAAATTGGCGCATCGGTAACAATTCTTAAGAAAGGAATTGTTGATACTATTTATACGGGTGTAAATAAAATTGGTGATTTGGTAACAGTTAGTGGTGGACGGGCACGTCGTTGTGGTGGACAAGGTGATATTTTATCTGGTTGTACAGCCGTTTTTTATGCATGGGCAATTAAAGCTGAAGAAACCGAAGCAGCTAAAGTTGCTTGTGTTGGAGCTAGCCATTTCGTTAAAACATTGAATACAACGACTTTTGAACAATTAGGACGAAGTATGACAGCAAGCGATATGATTAATAACATTCATCAAGTATTTGATCAACATTTTGAACACAAATAAGCAATGAATCGATTTTAAATTATGTCATTGTTTTGGCTTTGATGTCAAAATATTTTCAGGAATATATGATTAACAATTTTTTTTTTTTTCATTTAATTTTTTTAACCAAATATTTTTGCATTTTATTGGATTGGGTATATATGAATGGCATTTTTCAGAGCAAGATTGATTGTGATTTATTTTTCTTTAACAATAAAAAAAAAAAGAATTTTTTCCCTCAAATTGTGTTTGTTTGTTTTATTTTTTTTAAATAAAAATGAGATCAATTGAAATTTTTTCGTAAAATGAATGCTTTTATTTGCTTTCCAAGATTTTTTTTTTTTTTTTTTTTTTTGTTGTTGTTGATGCTTTCATTTGCTTTTTATGAAAATTATAGCAAAATATGAAGAAAATTTCAACAAAATCTGAATACAAAGCAAAATACGGACAATTGGCTATTTGATGAGTACTGCCATCTATTGGATACATACAGAATATTGGATAAGATAAATAAACTTTTGACACATTTATTTGATTTGTTGATTTTATGTATATACCTTTCTACACAGCTTAACTGGTGTATTGTTATAAACTGTCAATTGATAAGAGGTGCTTAAAAAGTGATTGAAAAAATGTTGATGTAGAAATACGTTTCAATGTAAAACATAGTAATTAACCGGTATTGTTACAAATATTTTATATGCGAATGAATTAAAACGAATTTGTCGTGCCAAACAGTTCAATCAAAATTTTATTGATTTTAATTTAAAAATCGGAATATGGCTGTTACATTGAATGAAATTTTGTGAGTTGAGATTAATGTTTTAAAACAAAACAAAAAAATGCACAACAACGAAACCATGCACAAAAACGATTTACATTGAATATTGAATTAATTATTAAATCAATTTGGAATTGAGTGTCATTGATTTGTATGGAAAACCAGGAATTTATCATCAGAAATTCAAAAAGGTAAATGAATTTTCAAATCCTGTCATAATTGCATAAAATTGAATTCGGTTGTCAAATTGCGGAAATTTGTGTGTTGTTTTTTTCCTGTTATTTTATGTTATGATCGTTAACTGACCTCTTCGTACAAAACAGGTTTTTTTCCCCATCCAATCTATGTCATTCATTTTATCATTTCGATGACAGCAGATCACCGATCTGCACAAAACAAAAACATAAAGTAATTCAGAAAAAGAAGCTTTTAAAAGAAGAAATAATTCCAATTTTTTGCGTCATTTTTCAAGTTCAAAAAAGAAAAAAGTTCTTCAATAATTTTATGGTGATTTTGTGAATATTCGAATGTTATCGAAACTGAATCCACTTGTTGGTTGTCGTAAAAGTGTAAGCATTTCCATCACAAAACCATTTTTTTTTTTTTCAATTATAAATACATTAAGCAACAGAACATTGCGATTGGTCTTCATTCATTCAGGTCTTTAAGTCCGAAATGATTTCGAGTTTATAATTACAGTGAATACACTGGGTGAAACAAATTGATTGAGTGATTGTTTATACCAAATGGGTTTTGATTTGTTCGGCATTTCATTCAAACACATTGTAAAGGTCAATAGTATACATAGACTACCTTCATTATGAATTATATATGGTTGAATTAAACTCTTTTTTTTTTTGGCACATCATCAATGTTGATTCAAACAATTCCACTGTCATCACTATCATTTGTGTAACATAATCAGTATAATGATTTTCAATAATTATTCGCACGATTCTTTCTTTTTCAAGTAAATTTTCATTTGATTGAACACATTTGAAGAAGATCATAAGCACAATTTGTTGAGGTGGAAAATTGTTGTGTATCTATCAAAATTTATTCAGGAACCGGTCATTGGTCATTGACACCAATTGATGACGGTCTAATTGTTCAGTAGAATAGTCAATTGTAATAAAGAAATTAACAAAAACCATTCCATAGAAAAACTGGATTTGTCATAAATTTGAACGACGTTCAATACTACTTGTTCATTTAAATAGGTTGGAAATTATTGAAAAAAAAAAAAAAAAACATTCGAAAGAATAATAACAAAGAACTAGTATTGTTTGCAATTTTGGAATTGCCTACTTTGTAACAATGTCCATTTTCCATTGATTTACATTGTTACACTATAATCAAGCTATTTTTTTTTTTCATTCTTCATTCTTCATTTACAAGCTTTCAGCTGAAAATCTTCATTTTGATTCATTGAAAAAGATGCAATTCATCAGAGCATAAAATTGTTGCGTGCATTTGCCATGTATGGTGATGCTAGACGTTTATATCAGCATGAAAAAATCAGCATGAGTGAGTGGATGAAAGAGAGAGAAAGCGAGCGGGGGCAATAAAGAAATGAAATTGCAAAAATTTGATACTTTGGTTACAAGTGTATTTTTATGGTAGAAACGTTTATATTCGTTATATTTTCCATTAGATTCAACAGCCCAAAAACCATTTACCCGCAATTCTTTTATTTTTAATCGTATTGATTCGCTGAAATTCGTGCCGATATCATAATCTGTAATATATTTTTGTGACACGTCGCATTATTTAACAATTCCGATAAAAATGGTGCTTATCATAATCTCATTTCATTTTTCTAAATGTTTTTTCTCTTCTTTTCTATTAAAGTTTGCTTAGTGTACAAAACGTGCCGTCTTTTTTAATGTATTTTGTTTTCTTAAATTATATTGTATAACATTTTTCGCCCAAAATTGAATACACAATCCGCAATCTTTCATAAATGTGTATCGCCGGGAAACTTGGATAAATTCTGTATAAATTGAGTTGCGTAATATTTTATGAGTTTCTATCATAGTGATGATTAATAATTGAACATTCATTATTAAAATTAGCAGTTGTTGTTGTTGTTTTCTTTGAAAATTGAAAAAGCGCTTGCTGTGAACTCAGCACGTTCATACACTTTATGCATTGAATCAAATTAAAGAACTTGTATATAAAATAAATTCTCAAATAACCACAGGTGAGCGTAGTTTCAACTCTTTCATTTCTCTTTTTTCTTTCGTCCATTATGTTCTCAACATTTTCATTTATTCACTTGCACATTCATTGGACGGTTCAATTTTATCGCTTTAGTTTTTTTTCTCAAAACAGTTGAACATTGTTGGAAATGAGCAAAAACAAAAACGTTTTTTTTTTTTTTTCGAATAAATGACACAGTTTAGATTGGACGTTTTTTTCCTTTTTTTTCAAAGCGATATTGTTCAGTTACGGAAAAATTTAAAACAAATGAACAAACAAATATAAACATTTCATTGAATGTTTAATAAAAAAAAAAAATTGACAAATATAGATAAAAAAAAAACGCAAATCGTTGTTGATGACAGTGTAACCAAGTATTATTTCAATAAACCAAAATTCTGAATAATTTATTATGTGTTAAGTGAGATAAGCGATTGGTGAATTTTTATCCAACGAATGAAAAAAATACTATTTGGCAATGTTTTTATCTAATCAGTATCATCCGCTACTGTACGAAACTGTAAACTGTCAGGCTGTCAGCGTGTGATTTCCGCACCGAAATATCAATTTTAATTCTTTAAGCAATGTCATGTCGTTTTTTATTGTCGTACACTTTGTTTAAGATTTCTTATGGTTTTTTTTTTTCTTTTATGTATTCAATCATTAAGACGACAACCATG
This sequence comes from Resseliella maxima, assembly GCA_029041755.1. NCBI lineage: Eukaryota > Metazoa > Arthropoda > Insecta > Diptera > Cecidomyiidae > Resseliella > Resseliella maxima. The sequence goes on from JAQOWM010000542.1 coordinate 12,147, forward strand.
CGCCGTAATTTGACGAGTTTGTTTAAATTTTTAATGCTGTGTGCATTCATGATTTTTCTGACGGTGGTCGTGTACAAAATATTTTTTTCACCATCTCGATATGATGATAAAATGCCGATAGCCAGTGCACAGCATGGATTTTTTCATCCACGGCATGGTGCATTTTTTTCGGGCAGCGAACGAAATGCCAAACAAATTAAAATCGATTGGCATGATTATAAATTTATTGAAGCGGAAAAACAACGGCATGGCATTGGCGAACATGGTGCACCATCATTTTTACCACCAAATTTGGAAGATGAACGCAAAAAACTATTCGATCAAAATGGATTTAATGCACTGCTTAGTGACAAAATATCACTTAATCGTTCTATTAAGGATATTCGACATAAAGAGTAAGTTTTTATTCTTCTTTTAATCCAATTAAAATTTCCTTTCGGATTAATTTAATTATTGTATTTATGGGCATTTTGACATTTTTATAATGTTCAATTAATGGGATTTTTTTTTGTTTATTTTCATTTTTTTAAAGCTGCGCGAAACTTAAGTACTTAAGCGAATTACCGACTGTAAGTGTTGTTGTACCATTTTTCAACGAACACTGGAGCACGCTATTACGAACTGTTTATAGTGTATTAAATCGATCACCGCCCGAACTAATTCTTGAGATTATTTTGGTTGATGATGCTAGGTAAGAATTTCTTTTTTTTTTTTTCAATAAAATTCAACGTAATACTTTCAGTACACAACTTGACTGTAATTTCAGTAGACAAATTTCATAAATTTTTGCCATCATTTTGCTCAAAATTAGCCAATGAAAATTGTACAATGTTCAAGCATTATTTAGAAAAAAAAAAGTCATTTTCAAAACTTTTGAGATTTTGTGGGATTTTAGTGAAAATTATATTTTAAAAATCGGTAATGATTGATACTAATTGATAATTACTGTTGAAGTTCTTCGACATAAATTGGTTTAATTTGTTCGTAGCAAATTTTTTTGTTAGATAGAAATGATTGAAGTCAATTCTACTTTTTAGCTGAATTTTCAATAATTATTATCATAAATATACTAATTTTATTTTTATTTTATTTTTTTCATTTTTTTTTTCATTTTCTTTCTGAAAATTCCACATCATTTAATGGGACTACGAATGAATTCTACATTTACATAACGACTGTGAACTGCTATAGCAATAAGAATTTTCTTAAAAAGAAACTCGATCAATATGTGGCAAAATTTTTGCCAAAAGTCCGAATTGTCCGATTACCCGAACGTTCTGGTTTAATCGTTGCCCGATTGGCCGGTGCAAAAAATGCTACCGGCGACGTTCTAATTTTTTTAGATTCACACACTGAAGCAAATACAAATTGGTTACCACCATTGATAGGTAATTTTCCATGTGACATAAATAAGAACGATATAAATAGAATCGAAAATTAATGCGTTCCATTTGAAACTAAATCACATTCTTATTTCCATCAATTTTGTACAGAGCCAATTGCTGAAAATTATAAAGTATGTGTTTGTCCATTCATTGATGTTATAACTTATGATACATTCGAGTATCGTGCCCAAGATGAAGGAGCCAGAGGTGCATTCGATTGGCAATTTTACTACAAAAGACTTCCTTTGTTGCCCGGTACGTACTTTTGAGCATTTTTTTTTTTTTTTTTTGGTTTTTGATGATGAAATATGGAGAAAATTAAAGAAAAAAAAATAGACAAAATTTAAAATTCCGCAATCCAATAATATCCAGTTTTCAAGTATTATTACATTTTACTTGGAATTTGAGAAAAATTCTATCTAATATGCAAAATTCTTCCGCACAGATGATTTGGCACATCCAACTCGACCGTTTAAGAGCCCAGTGATGGCTGGTGGCTTATTCGCAATTAGTACGAAATTCTTCTGGGAATTGGGAGGCTACGATGATGGTCTTGATATCTGGGGTGAGTTTTATTTTTTTTTTTTTTGAAATAGTGACATCGTCGAACAAAAAAAAGTGTTTAACTTTTAGAAAAGTTTACGATTTTAAAAAAATAAAACTACTGAACCAAAAAAAAAAAAAAAAAAAATTTTAAAAAAATAAACAAATGACAACCGTCTCATTAAAACAAATATTTTATTTACTTTTCAGGTGGTGAACAATATGAATTGAGTTTCAAAATTTGGCAATGTGGTGGGGAGATGTACGATGCACCTTGCTCAAGGTAAGTAAAGAAATATTTTTATTTCTACATAAGATTCAAATAATGATTGGCATTTTCATATATTAAATTTTTGATATTTTTTCTAGAGTTGGTCATATTTATAGAGGCGGTGGAATCCCTCAGCCCACCGGTCGTAAAGGAGATTTTTTACACAAAGTAATAATAATTAGCGAATTATTGATAAAAAATAATTTGATCAAAAAATGTCTATTTTATATCTAGAATTACAAACGAGTCGCTGAAGTATGGATGGATGAGTACAAAGAGTATTTGTATATGCGAAATCCATTTAGCTATTCTAGTATTGATGCAGGCGATTTGTCAAAGCAGAAAGAAATACGAGAGAGACTTAAATGTAAACCATTCAAATGGTTTATGGAAGAAATTGCATTTGATTTGCCGGTAGCGTAAATGTTCATCATCATAAATTTTTCTTGTTGAATATCAAAAAAAACTTAAGTACTAATTTCTTTCCTTTTTTTTTTTTTTTTTAGAAAAAATACCCATTGGTCGAGCCACCGGATTATGCATTTGGCACCATTCAAAGTGTTTCGCATCCAAATCAATGTGTTGATACATTGAACCGTGGAAATGGTAAAGAATTTGGTTTATACACGTGCGCAGAGAACCATAAACATCCACAGAACAATCAATTTTTCGTGCTGTCATGGCACAAGGATATTCGTGTAAAAGGCACAACAAAATGTTGGGATGTTTCTGTATCGCATAAAAATTCTCCAGTCATCTTTTACGATTGTCATGGACAGCAAGGCAATCAATATTTCAAATACAATGTGGAAAAGAAATGGATTCAGCACAATGATCGTTGCTTGGATATGGATCCAAAAACGTCAAGAATTTTTTTAAATGCTTGCGATTCAAGCAATCCAAATATGTTGTGGAATTTTGGTTTCGTAAATACAACAGCTCTCAAGCAATTCGATCAAATAACTGATAGATAGAATAATGAAGTTTAATATGAATTTATATTAACCGAATTATATTTGATTTTGAACAAAAAAAATGTGCTTCGAACGATCAAATTGAAATTTCACTATTATATCGATGAGCACAACATCATCTAAAATGTTTGTAAATTATGAACGCTCGATGTTATCGTTTTTTTTTTTTTTTTTTTTAATTGAAAATGCGCATTCCAGCGCTCAACAAATGGCCAAAATTTTTTAACAAATTTTTCCTAATGATATTAGTTTTATTATTCGCCATAGATAATAATTTTATATTTGCGACTTTTAATGTTAATTTTCTTCCATATTTTTTTCAAACATATATTGTATTAAATTTTTAACTAAATGATCAATGTACAGAAGTGAACAAAAAATTAGCTAGTCATTTAGTCCATAAATATATCAATGTAAAGCTTGTAAAGACACGACTTGAAAGCTAGTAACTGGCATAATTATGTAATCAGTTTTTGTATGTTTGCTTTTCTTTTTTTTTTCTTTTTTTTTTTCATTTCTTGTAAATTTTTATTTTGACCAGCGTTCGAACATGCAAATATTCTCAATATACAAACATAAACATAAACATATCGCTGTACGTTATATCATGCCATAGGTTCTGACACTGTCAAGCTCAGGGGACAGGGGTCCAAACCATAAACTCAAAGGAGTTCCCTGATATCTACTCTTTGTAGTAAAAATATGTGTTATAATTTAACAAAAAACCCTAACAATTTCGAATAATTTTGAACAATTTTTTAGGGGGTCGTAGAGCATCAGAGAACAATCAAGGGAACCCTGTATCAGTACCCATGTATTTTACTAACTTTTTTTTTTAGTTTTATTCCGATCCGTTATTTATCAATATTTACGGAATAATTTTGGATTAGGAATATTGTGATGTTTAAACAAAAAAGAAAAAACAATGAAACAATAATGAAGAACAAATTTTTCTTCTCCTTTTTCTATTCCTTTTGATTGTATTTTATCATCATTAAAATACGTTTGAGCGATGCTGATGGTGTGACATATTTGAATTTTCTTTCGAGCGTTTCAAAATCGGCTATCTCAACCTACGAATTAAAATAAGTGTTAACATTGTAATGTTATTCGATTTATTTAATTCTGAATGTAATTGAATTGAAAACATGGTTTTACAAATAAATGATATTTAAATCATTTTCGGGGGGAAAAAAAGAATAAAATATTTAAATTTAAAATTATTTAAATTTACGGTGTTTGATTCAGGTTTCATTGTGTTCAAATTTTTTAAAGGAAAAGAAAATGCATGAAAAAAAAAAATTACCTCATCGCATGGATCATCATCGACTGTTAAATTATTAAGATATCTTTCGGCAAATGCAACCAATCCACACCAACTGCGAAAATTAATTGTTGAATGTTCAATTTCATTGACATTTGTCAATTCGATGATTGTTTGAATTTTTTGAGACATTTGTTCAACGGGCCCACAATATCCAAGAACATTTTTAAATGCGTTGGTAAGTTCATTGAACGGCATAACACACTCTTTAAATACATAAGCTTGAATGGATTTATCAATAGTTATTCGACTTGGTGTATCACGATCCAATTCGTGTTTATCATCATTTTCATTTTCATTATCATTATCATTATCATTCTCATTGTCGATATCTAGATTGTTCGTTGTGTCGCATATATACTTATTAAAAACAAAACGATATAAATGCTTTCGATGATCGGATATCCAAACGTATCGACTTAAATATTCAAAAACTGTAATTGTTGATAATTTTTGTGTATTAATTGGTAGACTGAAGCGGGTGGCTGATCGTAAAAATTGTCGAGGCATTTTTAACCATTTGTCATTATTTACAACGTTTTCAACACCAAACGTCTGTTTAAACTCGTGCAATGCCGCGCTGCATGCATTGAATTGATCCTTTGGAATCGTTTGTAGAGCCTCTTTCAATGCGGTGTTCATCTGGTTTTAACGAAGAAGAAAAAAAAAAAAAAACAACTGAACAACTCTTCTCACTTTTTTCTACTTTTATTTCAAGTTTTAGTTCTATTTTTTCTTCAATAATTTCAGAATTATTTTTTTGAATTTCAGCAATTTTACTTACGAATTTTTCAAATGCACTTTCAACAATATCAATATTAAGGCCACGCCTTAAGATTCTCAAAGCGTCTTCGGTGATAAAATTTGACCTTAAATATTGACTATCACGTGTTCGGTCCCCACTATCACATGTGGCACCCTTTACAATTGTATTTTTATTAACCATTGATGGTCGTGCACTGGCATTTGGTGAATCGGTTACAGTTGTAATCTGGGTTTCTGGCTCTTGATTTACTCGAAATGTTGTATTTGCATCTTTTTGTTTTTTCTTCTTTTTGCCACGTCGTCGAACACCATCAATTTCATCATCAACATCAGCCCGATCATTTATACAAACCACATTGCTTGGCACTGGTTCATCTTTTTGCATTTGCATTGCAAGTTTTCGTTCAGCCGATTTTTTACGTGCTTCTTGTTCACATAGGCGCAAATTTTTCGGCAATTGTTCAATTTTCATAATTGATTTTGATGATAATGCTACCGAATCGGCTTGAATTGATATTTCTGATGGATTACAATAAATTGTCTCTTGGCTGTGACTACGTCGCAAATCTAATACCAATTGTTTTCGTTCATTGGCACATGTATTTATTGGATCGGGTGTGTGACAACGTCGCCGATGAAATAAATATGAATTTTGACTCACTCGGGTTCGATTACTGATTATTGTCGGTGTTGGTGTCAATGGTCGTGAATCTGAATCAGCATAATGAAAATAATCATCGGAAAGTTTTTGTGGATCATCACTTGTTGTTGTTATATTTATCAATTCACAACTAACATCATCACAGCAATTTTCATGCGTTGGTGTTAAAATGCCTTTGCAATCACGCTCTTTAACTTGTTTTACAACATCTTTGATCTCATTTGGACCTGGATGATTGCATAAAATTGAACAATTTCGTGAATATGGATTAAATAAACCAGCAAATGGTCGCAATGAATATTGTACCGATTTCGTATATTTTGTTAAATTTAAATCAATGCGCGGACGTGATTTTGTACTCATTTTACGGATCTTCCTTGGGCTCACTAATAAGCCAGTTCGACTTATTGGATTACCTTGACTCATTTTGATCTCAATTTCAATTTGGAGACAAATTTTTATTTCTATCAAATTGAGATGAAATGAAATGTTTTCCCCAAAATTTCTTTGTTTTCTTCTTCTAAATTTATTCTGAATTTAAACAAAAACAAATTGTTGAAGCCAAAATATTCAAATTTTTATTGACTTAGGTTTCTATGGTTACAAAATATAAGCAATTGATACACATACAAATGAATTATTTGTAAAGTTTGTTATTCATTTTGTTCAATTGAATTAAATTGTTATTCAAATATAAAACACCCAGACAAGTTTATATATATTGTGAAAATACCATCAAATCAATATTTAACAAATTTGTAATTATAATTTTTTCAATAAGGCTGTCGCTTCTTCTTTGCATTTTTTGTCGTCTTCATTTCTAAAAAAAAAAAAAAAATGTTAAAAAATGTTAATATCGTTAAGAGATTCATGTAAAGTAAGCACAATACAAAAAACACTTACAAAACTTGAACATTGGCGGCTCTGTTAAGAAATTCCTTGGCTTGTTCGTATTTTTTCAAATTGTAATAGCACTTTCCGATGAATAATAAATTCATTGAATAGAAATTTGCTTTTTTCTCTTCGGCTTTTAAGAAATAATCGAGTGCCTCTTCATAGGTACCAGTTGGTGGTGTTGCAAATATAGTTGAGACAATTTTTCGTTGATACCATGGCATATCGGCCAAACCGAATGCAAAATTGCCCAATAAATGCCAATTAGTTGGATCATCTGGATTTAATTCAATCGCTTTTTCCATATGTTTTTTCACATTTTCCAATTGTGACACACGTGCTTTAATGCCATCCAATTCATTTTTTGCATCCAATAATACCGCCATCCATTTATGAACGGCATAATTTTTATCATCTAATTCTAATGCTTTAACTATTAAATCGTATCCCTCACGAATACTCTCGTCTTTTTTCGCTTTATTCGTTCCAGCCAATTTAAATAAGGCACGCGATTCACGCCACAAAATATTTGCATCCGATTGATTCTGAAATGAGTTTAAGTAAATTTATTTTATGGTAATTTGTTACATTCATTGATTTAATTAAATGGAAAAAATGAAAAAAAAAAAATAGAAAAAATATGATATTTTGAATTACAACAATTCTTACCGGATACTTTTTCAACAAATCAACAGCATCTTGAAATTGATTTTCATCAAATAATTGATCAGCATTTTGTAATAAATGTTGTAAATCAATTTCTTCGGCCATTTTCACCTTTGATCCTCCAATTAACGCTAATGACCAGCGAATTTCTCGACTACTTGATAAACGGACAGTATTCTGAATGAGAAATATAAACGAAACAATGAATTTATACACGAACAATATGATGCATAGTTTAAAATTTGAATGTATTGCAATAAAATTATATGAAATTATTAAATGAATTTTCGTAGCATATGTTATTAGCCAATGTAAAAATTTTAGTATTTTTTAAAATCGTATAAATGTTTGCGAAATAATTTTATTTATTTTGTGGTTTTGACCTTTAAGTCAGTAATATAAGAATGCGATTCTATTGAAATGTTAAGATTTACAAAATTCTATGAGCACAAAATACACACAAACTACTCTGTCTGTGAGTTAAAGTCCAAATAACGACAGAACGCATTGTACAGCTGTTTTTCAGTTCAATAACAACAGTGACATAGATAAAGGAAAAAAATATTCATTTTATATGGGGCTCAGAAATGGATACCTATGGTGTATCCGATTGTGCTCTATGGTGTAAATGCACGTATTTCAAAAATGACAACAAGGATTTTAATTGGAAAAAAATTTTTTGTGAGAATTTTACGTCATTTGGTAAACATAAAAATGTGGTTCTTTACATCTATTTAAAAAAAAATATTGTTTTTTTCTTTCAATAATTGTTTATGCATCGAATACATTTTATTCGAACGTGTGTCGGTCTAAAGCGGACTAGTTTAATGCAAATGTTTTTTTTTTCCTTTCTTCAATCGTACATTGGACTTTTGATAGATTAAGAACATAAAGGCAATAAATAAACAACATCAACACGTATATATTGGAGGTATAAATATATAATGTCGCATTTTTTGCTTTATAGAACCATTTATTTGAAAAACAAATTGAATGAATACATTAATCAAAGTATTGGCCATCAGAAGCTATGACTTTTTCCCATCTTTCTGGTAGCATATTAATTCCACATCGGAAGAAATCCTCATCTTTTGAGGCAATGAATAAATCGACCCAATTTTTGACTTCCTCAGAAGAAGTGAAGCGTGTATCAGCCAGGTGATTCTGCATTGATCGGAACAAATGGTAATCAGAAGGGGCTATGTCTGGGCTATACGGCGGGTGGGGTAGCACATCCCACTTGAGTGTTTCCAAGTATGTTTTGACAACCTTTGCAACATGTGGCCAAGCATTGTCATGTTGAAGAATCACTTTGTCATGCCTTTGCTCATATTTTGGCCGCTTTTCACGTAATGCTCGGCTCAAACGCATCAGTTGCCTTTGGTAGAGATCCCCAGTGACTGTTTCATTCGGATTCAACAATTCATAATATACCACACCCTTCTGATCCCACCAAATACAGAGCATTACCTTGAATCCGTGGATATCTTGATCCGATGGTGCTCGTTTGCCAAGCTTCACATATGCTGTTTTTTGCTTAGGGTTATCGTAATGGATCCATTTTTCATCGCCAGTAACAATCCGATGCAAAAAACTCTTCCTTTTTTGCCGTTGGAGCAGCTGCTCACAACTGAAAAATCGTCTTTCCACATCTCTTGGCTTCAGTTCATGTGGTACCCAATTCCCATGCTTTTGAATGAATCCAGCTGCTTTCAAACGTATGGAAATTGCTGGTTGAGTGACTCTCAATGATTTTGCAAGTTCTTCTTGCGTTTGACATGGATCCTCATTGAGTAATGCCTCCAATTGTTCATCCTCAAACTTTTTTTCTCTTCCGGCACGCTCCTTGTCTTCGACATCAAAATCACCATCTCTGAAGCGTTTAAACCAACGCTGACACATTCTAACGTCTACAGCATAGTCAGGATAAGCTTCGGTGAGTAAACGATGTGCTTCAGATGCGTTTTTCTTCAAATTGAAAAAGTAAATTAACACTTCCCGCAAATGCTGTTTTGATACCACGAAAGTTGACATTTTCACCGTAATAAAAAAGTGTTGTATGTAAACTTGTGTTCACTGTGACAGATGGCTTTTAATAGATTTTTTGACGCTCCTTGCATCTTAAAGAATATACAATATCAAAAAAATGACATCCATGATAGATATGAAGTTGGATACGAATGCGACATTATATATTTATACCCCAATACTATTTACACACAGTGTTTACCAAACACATACACAATTTTGAACTTGATTGTGATTCCATGATTCAATGTACAACTGCCGGTCGTGTTTATTTACATTCTTAAGTGGAATGGGCTATTTATTGCCCAATGAAATACATTTTTCCTTTTTTCTTACACTTTCTCTTCCTTGCATTCTTATCATGATTTAAATAAAATAATGTAATTAATTAAATGAACTTGTTGGCGATTATTACCTGTAATCGAGCAAAAATATTAGAAGTGCACTTGAGGAAATATTTTGATATTTTAAATTCACGCCGAATTAAATGATTAAAAATAGCGTAACTATTTCGCCAATGCAATTGTGCAATTCTATTCATTGAAAATTACAGTCCGCTTTATTGAAATGCCCCGATAAAACTAAAATGTAATATTCATTGAATATTGTGGATGCATGTGTATTGTCGATTATGTTATTGTTCAATACAGAGACAAGCAAATTACATATGTTTGAGTGAGCTATTCAATATAATCACGACATCTATTATCTAACTGCTGAATCGCATTGACATTGACAATCGGCAAATAAACAATCAATGCGAGCATGCTAAAAAATTGTAATTGAATTGTAATTTAAAAATAAAAATAAAAATAAAAATAAAAAAAATGTTGATGATACGAAGAAGTGAGTTTTTCGACTTTATAAAACTAGAACGTTTTCAATGTTCAAACCGATTTTTCTTATGGAATATCGAATTAAATCGTCATTTATTTTGCAGGTTATTTCAATACATCAAGATTACCAAAATTATCACCTTCGCTTAATGATCATATTTCGGTTGGAAAATTATTACAACCAACAAAACGATCATGTCCACAACGAAATAAAGTTTTGGGTGAATATTTCAGCCGTTTTGCCATTACATTGAAATTGTATACAGCTGCAAATCATGAGGATCGATGTAATACGCAATTGCTGCATCAAAGATATCAAGATGCTGTAAAAAAGTTAGATTTCAACAATTTGAGCAGTATTGAAAGGCAGACAGATCACATTAAATTGCCAACGACTGGTCAACAATTAGCTCAAAGTATAAGTAAATCATTGAGCAAATGGAAACAAAATGCACATGATCAAGTTTGGGTAAGAATTTTCTAAATTTGGCGATTTTATTTAGTTCTAATTAAATTGAAATTCATAAATTTTCCAGACATTGTACAAAGATTCAACGTCCGTTAATGATAAGTTCATCGATGAAACGATACGAGGAATAAATTATTCGTTGATTGGTTGGTATTTGCAAACTTATGGAATGCAAAATGCGTTGGAATTTATTCAATGGTTGGATGGATCGGAAAAATATGCATTGACCCAACCAGAATCTCCGCTTTTAGTAGAAAATACCGTTGAAACAAAGCAGCAAATAAATCAAATTCTTGATGGATACGATGCTTTAGAGCAGAAACTTAATTATCAATTCCAAGATAAATCCTTTTTATTGCAATCCGTTACACATGAATCCTTCACTGCAAATCATTTGACACCAGATTATCGTGGTCTCGATTTTGTTGGCGATTCAATTGTTAATTATGCCATTGTTCGACATCTTTTCCGTCACACAACCATGCTTAATGCTAATGAGTTGCAATGTATTACCTCATTGCTGCATTCAAATAGTAGTTTTGCAACGATTTCTATTCGAAATGAAATTCATAAATTTCTCAGATATACAACACCCGAAATACGCAATAATATCAATAGTTTTTCAACATTTATTAAACGAAATCGGTGCAAACCTGTTGATGATGTAATTTTTCAAATAATTTCATGAAATTTAATTTTTGCAAATCCAATTATTCAAAATTAAATGATTTTTACAAATTACATTGCAGTTACATTTTCTCGACCGAGCAAATTACATATTTGAAGTACCGCCAATAATACCAAGCAGCTTTGAAGCACTTATCGCTGCAATTTATTTTGATACAAAAATGGATCTGAATACAACATCAAATGTAAATTAATTCATATAATTGAATGATGTTTTACTATAGATCTGAATAATGATTTTTATGTTGTAGATCCTTGTAAATTTGATGAGTTGGGATATCAAAACTAATTGTGAAAAAAAACCCAAAACGGCATACGATCAACTAAATGAATTAGATTCATCGGCTGTGTTTAGGTAAATTTTTGGCAAAATCAAAATTAATTGTCTTTATCAAAATTATTTATTACAATTACCATGATGTAAAAAACAAAAATTAATAATTTTCATAAAAAATTATTACAGCAATCCAGTGACATTGGCACCGGGAAAAATTCAAATAACAGTTACATTACCAAAATTTCAAAATAAATCTTTTTACGGAATTTCCAGAGATGAGCAAAAGGCCAAATGGGCTGCAGCCAAAACAGCTGTCATTCAATTGAAAAAAAAATCCAATCAATATATACCAGTTAAACACAAAGATTTATATCAACATTATAAAGAAATAAACAATTAAGGATTTAATAAAAAAAAGATCTAAACTAGGGGAACCATTTGCAAAAATTCAATTCAGTATGGCAGCCTAATATTCTCATACAGAAGTATCAAGTGTTACAAATGACTCATGGTTTTTGCAAATAGCTTCGATTTTTACAAATATTCTGCGAATATATTCGTCCGTCATTTGCGATTTTCTCCGCCATATATGAATATATCTGCAAAAAAATTCGCACATTATTTACATATTCGCTTCTATTTGAATGACATCCAAACCCCTAGGATCTAAATGTATAATTTTTGAATTATAGCATTTTTAAACAATACATTTTTTTTATTTTCTATCAGAGAAATTTTGTGGAAAACGATGATCAATACTAGTATACTGTTTCCAACAGTGTTTTATAAGTTTTATTGTTTCCAAGATTATTAGGAGAGATCGAATCCGACCAAAAACACTGAATCGAGATCATACACCCATGTTTACCTGTACCGCAGTGCATGTGGGTACTGAAGACACAAGTATCCTTCCCTAAAACTTTAAATTAAAAAGTATCTCCATATGAATACAAAGCAATCCATCTTATCAATGTCAGTAAATTACATTTATGCAGTAAATAAAATAACAATAATCTATCTAAACAATAAAAAAACAAACACAGCACCACCACCATTAAATGTCTCAATATGATTGACGATACAAACATTTGTCATTGCTACACTTACATTATGTTGCGCTATCGAGACTCTATGGACCGATTTTCTTTTTTTTTTCTTTATTCCCATACAGAACGATAAGCTCAAACATATGTTGAAAGGTATACTTTTCATAAAGTTGAATGTAAAAAAAAAGAAAATTTGTTATTAATTGTAGAGCAATTTTAGTTTTTTACTGTCTTCAATTTAAAATAAACAAAAAGATGAAGCAAATAAAAATTATTTGAAGAAGTTTTAAAAAAATGTGATGGTCAACTAATGATTTCAGTAGTATGCACAACAAGAATTGCTCAATTGCTCAATCGCTCAATTGCTTAATTGCTCAATTGCTTAATTGCTCAATTGCTTAATTGCTCAATCGCTTATTGGCGAAAACGCTCTGACGCTGTATTATTGCTCAAAACACGGTACGGAAAATGCCGTAACGTTGCTGAGCTTTAGACACAGCACTCCTTGAAACTATGAAACCAACTACCACCTCCAAAAGTATAACGATTCAAAGTCTATTTAAAGAAAACATCGATCATCCTTGTTTTAGTAAATTATAAGCGTTTTAAAATGAAAAAATCAAGATTCATGTTCAGAGTATGCAATGCAGGATTCCACTTAAAATCACAGTCGAATAATGCATGTTTCAATATGTATGGGCAATGGGCATTGACATTCTGTGAGTGCCTTTTATTTTATTTTTTTTTTTTTTCTTTTTATGAACTTCGATTGACAAGGAATGTCTAATTATCCAGTATCTCTTATTAAGAAGTGAAAAAATTCTTTCAAATTAGTAAACGATTGATTTTTATTGGAAATATATTGCGTTTGAATTGATATACATCAATAATATAACAAATTTAAAAAAATACCACATATTTTTGCTCATAAAAACACACGCATTTTCTATTTGGCACCCAATTTCCTTGCTTTTCAGTGAATCCAATGGCTTTTAAATATTTATCGACAGTTGATCTATCAACACCCAATGATTCTGCGAGTTCTTATTGCGTTTGGCATTGGTCTTCATCGAGTAATGACTCTAATTTTTCATCTTTAAATTTTTTAGGCTGACCATTGCGCACTTTGTCTTCCACATCAAAATCACCATTTTTAAATCGTTGAAACCAATTCTCAACAGTTTTATCAGTTGGAACATTGTCTCCATAAGCTTCTTGTAACAAACGAAGACAATCAGCAGCTATTTCCATTGTAAAAATTTGCTTCGAAAAGAAATATGTCGCCAGTTTTATTTACAAACAAAATCAAATGAAATCGATTCGTTTGGTTTGTTTACTGTTCAGTACGTCATGTTTAAGTAACGACTATTACGATTGAATCATTTGTTTTGTGAATCCATTCATAAGAATAGTTCTGATTCTCACAGCTTGCTCAACAAGCGAGAGAAATTCATTATATTTTCAGTACGTTTGCCAGTACGTTTGCCAGTTAGCAGCACATTCTCTATTATTAACAAAAAAAAAAAGTAAAAAAATGGAAAAAAAGGAAAAATGAGAAAAAATCAACCAAAAAAACATTTCGAAGTAATAGATTTATGGAATAAGTTATTTTAACGAAAAATGAGGTTTTACACAAAATAATATTGAATCTTAATTACCTATAGATGCTTCATTTGGCCAAAGTATTTGCTTAAAATTTGAGTGGAAAAAATTGCACCCCTCAAGAGAATATCCAAAATTTGGAGCTGCTCATGAACCGAACATGAACCGTTCATGTTCGAGAATGGTTTCACTTTTATGTTCATGTTCGTTCGGGTTCGGTTCAATTTGTTCGAAAGAGAAAAAAGGGTGTTCATGTTCGTTCGAGTTCAAGTTCAGTTTGTTCAAGATGTTCAAGTTCGGTTCATGTTCGTTCGAATATTGTTCAATTAACTGAACCAAATTGAATTGTTCAATACAACAATTAAGTAAGCAACAATATTTCGAATAGGTTTTTTTTATATCGAAAATTCCTATTTTTCAGTTGTTTTTCTCAGAAAATGAAGCAGTGTTGAAGTCGTTTCAAAAAAGAAATTCATTGTCTCTTACGCCTTCTCTAGAAGAATTTAAATTAATATCAAACAAAATTGAGAAAGTGGACTTCTATGCCGTGGGCAAGTACATCAACTATCGACTAATGGACTACGGCATAAATCGTGCGACGTTACATTGGAAGTGATCTCTATCATTTATACATTGAATGGCACATACACCATTACGGAATGCAAACGACAAAACGTATCTTTTTGCCGTTTCCGTTGGTATAGACAATGTACATTGATAAATCGTTTTTATGCAAGAAATTCATACGTTGATAAATCGTATAGATGACGTCAAGTGTGTAGAATTTGAACGAACAGGAACAGATCGCATTTATGAACCAGTTGAATTAATTGAACAACGTTCGGAAACATTTTGTGTGTTCATGTTCGTTCAAGTTCGGTTCAAGTTGTTCAGAATTGAAAATGACCTGTTCATGTTCGTTCATGTTCGTTCATGTTCGGTTAAAATTCGTACGAACTCGAACGAACATGAACAGTTCGGTTCAGTGGACAGCTCTAATCCCAAATAAGCGCTTTATTACAAAAAGTTGTATCATTCATTGTGCTACCTTCGGAAGGTATATGGTAATATTGTGTTCCTTATTCAATGTTTGTTTCTAAAATTCTTTTGGCTGGCCTTTTTGTCCAAATGGTAAGTATTGATAGTTAAAAAAGGCAAGAAATGTAGAAAAAAACGAATATAAATCAAACAAAAATTTGCTTTCAGCATGACATGAAGACAGACATACATGACATGAAGAAAGACATGCAAAAATTCGGGGCAACTTTGCAGGAAGTGATAGTGCAGCTCCGTGATATAACGAAAAAAATTCGTAAAGCCAAATAAGCCCGCTGAGTGTTGGCAAATTCAATTCCGAACGCCCAAAAATTCAATAAAAAAATGATTTCTTTATATTCAACAAAAACAATTGGGTGTTATTCGTCATTTATTTATTTATTTAGGTTTTTAGGGGAGAATAAGAGGGCGAATGGGTGGAATTTGGTAGAGATTTAGAAAAAGCAGGGCAACAGAGGAATAAAGTTTTCTGGTCGAAGGTTAAGAATATCCGTAACGGTGGGAAGAAACAAGCGCCAGGTGCTGTATTAGATAAGGCAGGAGAGTTAGTGATTGGTAGAAAGAATGTGTTGAAGCGTTGGAGAGAATATTTTGAGGAACTTCTGAATGGGGGGAAACATTATCTCCGCTCTTGCATATGCGGATGACCTAGTATTGTTTGGGGGCTCAGAACAAGAGCTACAAAACAGCATTAGCGATTTAGAAGCGGCTTGTACGAACTATGGAATGACCATTAGCAGCTCAAAGACACAGGTTATGCATATAGGGAAAGATAGGGAAAGATAGGAAACAAGTAAATTGTATGTTGAATGGAGGTGTGCTTGAGCAGGTGTCGCAATTCAAATATCTAGGATGCATCTTTTCGGAAGATGGCAAACTGGATAAGGAGTTCGAACATCGCAGAGTGAATGGTAACAAAGTTGTTGCTCAACTTAGGTCACATGTTTTCAATAAGCGAGAGTTGAGTAAGGAGACGAAGTTGATGATTCATGGGTCAATCTTCAGACCAACTATCACGTATGGCAGCGAGAGCTGGGTCGATTCAAATAATTTAATTCATAATTTAGAAGTAGCTGATATGAAAGTGTTGCGTATGATTTCGGGTGTATCGCGTAGGGATCAATGGGAAAATAGAATTAGGAATGAAAGAATATGGGAAGATTTGAATGTGGATTCGATTGATGAAGTAGCAAGAAAGTCTAGGTTGAGATGGTTTGGTCATGTACAGCGTATGAATGAGTATCGTTTGCCAAAGTTAATTTTGAATGCTGAAGTGAATGCACCGAGAGGTAGAGGTAGGCCGCGAAGACGATATTTGGATTCGGTAAAAAATGATTTGAATGAAAGAGGGTATGACTGGAATAGGGAAACTGAAGACCTGGCTCTCGATAGGGTATGTTGGAGGAGAATTGTTGTTGGCCGACCATTACAAAACAGACCAGACGCTGAAAGGCATTAATGGTCTTTAAATGATTGTTGTTGTTGTTGTTGTTGTAAACAAAAAATGAAATCATTTTCTTTAAATTTAAAACAATTTTTTTTCTCCGATGAATATAAGAAATGATCATACTTGCAAAGCAAATGCATCGGCTGTTTCTTCCCGTTTGATGATTCGCATTGCTGTAACAATAATAGTTGGTTCCTTTCGAACGGTTGCTAAACATCGATCGAGTATTAAACGAATCTTTTGACCTAATTGTGCTGAAACAGCTTTAAAACGAACAAAAAGACAAATGAGAGAATTTTAATAAGAGTAAAACACACAATGGAGCAGAGAGAAAAAAAACCCACCTTCCACTTTGGCAAAATTACTCTTCAGTGTCATTTTGTCAAGAGCATATTGGGTAATTTATGCAATTCAAACAGAATGTCGTCACGTGAATTTTCCAAATCGGTCAAACATTGATGTGCATTCAACAATTTGTCTTCTTCAATCCATTGCTGTGTTTTTGCAACACTTGATTGAACCGAAAATATATGCTTTAAATTCTCCATCACTGTTGCATATTGTGAATGTTTTGCATTCTCATTACGAACATGCTGGACTACTTTAGTTAGAGAATAAGTTATTTTGATTATGGAAAAACGTGAAACATGTTATTTTAAGATAAAGTGTGATGAATTTGTAACAGAAAGTGGATAAATTGTCTGCGTTGGATTTTTAATGCGGAAAAGTTCATCTTACGGATGTAAGACATCTTGTTTTTTTTGCATTTTTCATGCACTAAAAAAGATATTTTTTTTATTTTATTTGAAATATTTTATTTTTTTTTTTTTTTTTCAAATTTCTATGAATTTTTATCTATAACAGATCATAATTTATTTGATTCTATTAATGAGTATACTGGTGCCTCCACTAAGTGGCCTTTCTTTGTGTTCTTTATCAAGTAGATATGCAGTGTCATTCCATGACCGATTGTCCGGGCGCACATTGATTTTGTCTAAAATTGTCTGCGCTTTATGTGGAACGATTGGTTGAAGCAGAATGCCCGTGATTCTCAGTGATTCGAAAACAAGCGACAATACGGCCTCAAATTTATTTTCCATCGTTAAATTTTTTGCTAATACCCAAAGTTGTGATTCTTGAACCAAAGCATTTGTTAAATGAAGTGTTGCAATTATTTCATCGATTGCCAAGTAAAAATTTTGTGATTCAAAGTGTTCTTCATAAATCGATGGCAATTCTTTTAGTTTCTTTATGAGTTTGTGACTTGTATCATAACTATGCAACTCTTTTCGTCGACATATTGGCACCATTTGATGTTTATTTAATGCCGGAGCACATACACGCGACAATAAATTTCCCAATGTATTGACTAGTTCGGCGTTAATGATGCGTATTGCTTTTGTTGTACTGTAATCTAATGGAAAGGTAAATTTCGTTTGAAAAGAGGAAATTTTGAAAATTTCTTAAACACTTAAACTTATATATCTATTGAGTAAATCGAGAGGAGAGTACGTAAAAAAATTCAAAATAATTTGAAAAAGGAGAGTCAATGGAAAATATTAATTCGGCTATACTAAAGAGGAGAGCATGTTCACTTAAATACTAAATACAATGCAAAATCGTAAAATCCGTACTCTCTTTTAACCATTTTTAGTGTTACAATTACTTACTTTCCTTTTTTGCTATAAAGTCGAATGAACATACTCTCCTCTCGATCTACTCAATAGATATATACATATATAAACGTACTTCCATCGTTGTGTGGTACTCCTTCACGAAGCAAAAAGTATCTAAGACCTTCATAGGTGTATTTATCAGCTACTATATGGGGGTCAACAATATTCTTCTTACTTTTCGACATCTTTTGGTCATCAACCGTCCAATGTGAATGAACAAAAAGTCGTTGCGGTGGCTCTAAGCCTGCAGCCATCAGAAATGCCGGCCAATAAATTCCATGGAATTTGAGAATATCTTTGCCAATTACTTGCACTTGCGGTGGCCAATTTTCTGAAAACTGTTTGTGCAAAAATGTATCTTTAACAATTTGTTTTGGTATAAATAATGTTTTCGAAAATGACCTTTGGATTCGGATAACCAGCACTCGTTAAGTAATTCACTAAAGCATCAAGCCAAACATACACCGTTTGCGTGTTGTCATCTGGTACTGGAATAGCCCATGAAACGCGATCACTTGGCCTTGATATTGAAATATCTTTTAATGGTTCTTTTAAATATTCCATCAAAACATTCTCAAATTTCTTTGGACGGATAGGATTGCTGTAGAAAATTTGTTTATTATTCAATCAAATACATTTTTATGTGGTTTTTTTGCTCTCTCTCTCTCTCTCTTTCTCTCTCAAAAGCTCACCTTCTTTTAATCCAATATTCGATGTCTTGATGAAATTTCGATAGCCTAAACATATAGTTACTTTCTTCAAACCATTTGACTGGATGACCTGACTCAGCTGATACTTTCTCTTTCTTTTCATTTTCCTTCAGTTGACTGTCGGTTAAAAATGTTTCATCTGACACACAATACCAACCAGCATAGTCTGCCTTGTAAATGAAATCTTTTGCTGCTAACTCTTTCTGAAAAACTCCAATAATGGCAATTGATGTAAACGACTTTTTGACAAAAAAAAAAAAAAAAATTATTTCTGGAACTGTGAATTTCGTACTAACCCAAAAGTGTTGAACGGCCGGAAAATGCTGTTTTTCATCACTGGTTCGATTGAAATGTGTATAATTTATTCCCGATTTTGCAAAAAGGGTTTGATAACACTGAGCTATTTCATCGCAATATTGTTTTGGCAGTTGATTATGCGAGCTGGCAGCCTGTTGAATTTTCAATCCATGCTCATCTGTTCCAGTGCTAAACAATAAATTATCAGAGCGATTTCGCAGTTTTTCGTAGCGAAAAATGCAATCAGCAATACTTGCAGTATATAAATGTCCAATATGAGGAGCTACAATGAAAAATCTTTTTCTTTTGTAAATTTTTTTAACCGAATTTAAGATATATCCCTCACCTGCGTTAACATAGAATATTGGTGTTGTTACATAAAATAATTTGGTTCGTTTAACTGACTGGGCGATCGTCATCTCAAAAAAATTATGTTTTGATTATGTAGCAATGTGAAAAATAATTCAAATAAATGTTTACTTATTTTGCCATTCATATACTGCCGATTGTTGGGTTATGATTTGAATAAAATGTCAATGCCAATATATAATCTGTCATATATTTTTTGTTTTTCTTTTTCAAAATTAACAATTCATTCACACTCTTTGGCGAAAAATAGAAAATGAAACATGAAAAATTAAAAAAAAACAAAATATTAAAATGAAATATGAAAAAAAAAATATTCCAAACTTTCATTACAATTTAAACATAAATTACATTCTCAACGAACCGAATAATTGAATTCACAAAACGATAAGAATTAGTGAGGTTATGTGTATTTGTGTGTTTTAATAAATTCATTGTGTTGTGAGTATGAGTACGAACTGTCACTCATAAGCATCGTGCGAGTGAATGGTGCTGACGTGAATCAGCCGTCGATTTCATCAAACAATTGCAGAATTTAGAATTTTGATTTCGTCATTCAACGTGGTTTAAAAAAAAACAAAAAGAAAAAAAAAAACCAGAAAAAATACACACACACACACACAAATAATTATTGAAACTGAGATTCAGTGAATTGAAATTGTTAGTGAATTTCATTTGTTATTGATTAATAAATATAAAAAAAAATGAGTGATTCAAAGATTGAAGAAATTCTAGCACCGCTGCGTTTTTTGGTGAAAGAACAAGGTGATCTTGTGCGAAAATTAAAAGAAGAAGGTGCACCAGAAATTGATATTAAAAAAGCAGTCAATGAATTAAAAGCACGCAAAAAATTAATGGAAGATAAAGAATTGGAATTAAAACCGGCCGCATCATCATTTGATCGGGTCAAAATGGAGGTATTGTTGAAACGACGTTTCTTTTATGATCAAAGTTTTGCCATTTATGGTGGTATTACGGGACAATACGATTTTGGACCAATGGGCTGTGCGCTAAAATCGAATATGTTAAATGCATGGCGGCAACATTTCGTATTGGAAGAACAAATGTTGGAAGTTGATTGCTCAATTTTAACACCAGAACCAGTATTGAAAGCATCCGGTCATGTGGACCGTTTCGCTGATTATATGGTAAAAGATTTAAAATCTGGCGAATGTTTCCGTTTGGATCATTTAATAAAAAATAATTTGGAGAAATTGTGCAGCGAAAAAGGAACGACCAATGAATTGAAAGCTGAATGCGAGGATATTATTATTAAATTAGATGGTATTACGAATGAAGTTATTCAATATTTTTCCAAAATGTTTAATTTTATTTAGTTGTCCATTCGTCATTGTTCTTTCAGGTAATACAAAAGATGAAATGGGAGCAATTATGAAACGATTTAATATGAAATCACCATCAACCGGGAATGAATTATCTGAACCAATGGAATTTAATCTTATGTTTGGCACACAAATTGGTCCAACCGGTTTAATTAAAGGATTTTTGCGTCCAGAAACGGCGCAAGGTATTTTCGTCAATTTTAAACGATTGCTTGAATTTAATCAAGGAAAATTACCATTCGCTGCGGCTCAAATTGGTAACTCATTCCGTAATGAAATCTCACCGCGATCTGGTTTAATTCGTGTTCGTGAATTTACAATGGCTGAAATTGAGCATTTTTGCGATCCAAATGAGAAATCACATCCAAAATTCAAAAGTGTTTCCGATACAGTTATGCTATTGTATTCGGCATGCGATCAAATGGAAGGCAAAAGTGCAACAAATATCACAATTGGCAATGCTGTTAAAACTGTAAGCATTACAATGGATTGTTTTTTAATTAAAATGTACTGTTGTTTAAATTTGATTTATTTTCATTTCATTCATTTTCACAATAGGGCTTAGTTGCAAACGAAACATTGGGCTACTTTATGGCACGCATTCAACAATACATGTTGAAAATTGGTATTTTACCAGATCGTCTACGATTCCGCCAACATATGAATAACGAAATGGCTCATTATGCTTGTAAATATCTTATTATCAAATATCTTTAGGCAAATCTCGTCCATTTTAGATAAATTCTAGGATTTTTCTACGGATTGATTTTTTTTTTTTTTCAATTTTCTTAACAAAATAATGTCTCATTCAATTAGGTGATTGCTGGGATGCTGAATGCTTAACAAGCTACGGATGGATTGAATGTGTTGGCTGTGCTGATCGTTCGGCATATGATTTGACGCAGCATACAAAAGCAACTGGTGTAAAATTGGTAGCCGAAAAGAAATTGGATGCGCCAAAGGTGATTGATGTGTCTGAAGCTGTGCCCAATAAAGCGATCATTGGAAAAGAATTCAAAAAAGATGCCAAACGAATTTGTGAAAAATTAGCATCATTAGATGCAGAACAACAACAAGTTTTACAAAATGCTCTCAATGCAAGTGATTCATATGAATTGGAAGATGGTGATCTAAAAGTAATGCTCACCAAAAACATGGTTGAAGTGAAAACAACAAAGAAAACATTACACGTTGAAGAAATTACACCAAGCGTAATTGAACCATCATTCGGTATCGGGCGTATCATGTACTCATTGCTTGAACATCGTTTCCATATACGTGATGGTGATGAACAACGTTCGTACTTTGCATTGCCCGCATTTGTTGCACCATTGAAATGTTCTGTATTGCCATTGAGTGCAAATGCTGAATTTGTTCCATTCGTGCAGAAAATCTCAAATGCATTGCGAAAACATGATATTTCATATAAAGTTGATGATTCAAGTGGTTCGATTGGTCGTCGATATGCTCGTACCGATGAAATTGCCATTCCATACGGTATTACAATCGATTTTGATACAATAAAAGAACCACATACTGTTACATTGCGTGAACGAGACTCAATGTCTCAACTACGAATTCCACTCGATGACATCGCTGAAATTATTCGCAATCTTTCATTTGGTAATGTGACTTGGGAGGAAATTTCACAGAAATTCCCAAAATTTGAACAACAAGAAGCAACAAAGTGAAATTTTTTTCCAAACGACTGAAAAAATCATCGTATCCAATGTATTTATGCATTTAAAAACAAAATTTTTTGTACGATTTTTCATTTATAAAATTTGTTGCTAATTAAACAATTTTTCTTCTCTTTCTCTCTCTCTCTCTCTCTCTCTCGGAATTCAATAAAATTATGTTACTCACTATTTCGTGCATTTGATTGTGTTTAATTTTGAATAATTTTTTCTGTATATAAAAATGTTCAGCAAATAAAATTAACTTTCTTTTAGAATTAAATAGATGACAGTCACAGCCATCTATTGGTGAATAGTTCAGAAGTTCATTAGATAAGTCCATTTTCTCCCCCCCGTATACCGAGTTTTTTCGAAGGCAAAAGTCATATGAAATACACGAAAACTCTGGTCTGGAGTCGTATCACAGCATCAAAAGTAATGAAATTGAACAACCGAGCAGATGGTTTTCCTTTTTTGGTAATTTTTCCGGAAATATTTAGGGAGATTTTGGAATAGTATGATTGTTTTGATAAAGAAATATTTTTTTTTTCTCTTCAATAATTTAACTTATTGACAAGAAATTATTAAATGCTATAAAATAAAAAAAAATTTCTTTGAATAAAGATAAAGATACACTTGGCGGTGAAGTAAAAAAAAAAAAAAAGGAAAAAATAATTAAAAAACTGAATGTGAATTATTTCGAATTGTTGTACAAATTGTCACATAGATGGTGTCACATGCATGTATCATTTCTCATTATTTTGACATTTAATTTAATTTGAAGCCGAATTTTGATTGCTAACATCATCTCCTAATGTCACACGTTTATTTTATCGTCGACTTTTTTTTTTCTTTCGTTTCACTCAACAGCATGCATTGACTTCTGGTCATTTCATTTAGTTTCATTAAACGGTGCACACACATGCTGATTAACAAAAATACGTGAAACATTTTTATCGATAGATTTTGTAAATAAGTGATATTTATATAGCAATGGCATCAAATAAAAAACAATCAACAGCATCACCACTTTATAATAATAGTTTGCAAATTTCAACACAAATCAAACGAGAACCATTATCAGCAGACAGTAAATTGTATAAATCTGAACGTTTGCCATCATTTCGTTTGCCACGCGATTTAACATTGGGAGGTGTACCAAAATTACCAAATCCAGTTGCACGACCGAATTTATTACAAAATATTAGAAAAGTTTATACGCCAAATTTGAATGCAATTCGAAATAAAAATGTGTAAGTGTGTTTTTTCTTCTGTTGTTTGTTTTTGTTTTTGTTTTTGTTTTTGAAAATATCCGTTGAAATGTGTGAAATAAATCTTACTAAAAGCGTATGAGTACAATTTGCAGAGATGTTAAAACATCAAGGGATACATCAATTTCAAATGCTCATGGCAGAGGTAGAGGACGAGGTGCTGGACGAGGTGCGGAACGCGGTAGGGGTTGCGCGTCTGGGACAAAAACGCCTCGGAATGCAGTTGTTTCATCGTCGGGCCTATTTTCAGAAGGTGCTGGCGATGGTGCAACAAAACGTTTATTTCGTAGTTTTCGTGCCGCTGACGATTCGAACAATACAACACTCCGTCGACCGACTTTATCGAAAAAGCGTGAAAAAGTCGATCCTTTAGTTGAACAAAAACATATAGCCGAAATTTATGATCTTGATATGGATGATACGGACGATGCATCTATGCCAATTGATAACGAAAAATTTTCACCAGTCATTTTAACACAAGGTAAACATTGATTTTAGTTTGATTTGCAATGTTCTTCTGGGCTAGAGGGATACAAATCGTGCCAGTACAGAGTTCATTCATACAAATCTATACGTTTTTCAAAGTTTAATCGATTCCATGCACATTTTGCGAGTTCCTTCGTTTATAATACGAGTTCGTGCGAAACATTGTCAATCATTGATAATTTGTGACGTATTTAGTACAAACGATTGCTTGTCTGACAAATTTGGTATTTTTTCAATCATTGCTTTTTCAATTGTTCTTTTTCTAAACCCACAGAAATGTGTCTGTAATGTAAACAACCCTACGTTTGATTCATATTTATTCCACATTTCAAACCGAATGATGGAATATTCGCTGTCAAATTACTCTGGGTGTAATTTCTTTTCTCTACAATTACTTTTTTTAATATTATATTCGAATGCTGATTCACTTAAAAATTAGAAAACAAATTTTCGCAATAAATGTACTTGATCACATGATATTATTGTGAAACCAGCGAAGAAAGACAACTGGCATTCATTGTCATATTCGAACGCGTATCAGTTCGCACAAGTTGCTTCGTGTTATTCTAATGACGTGCTTTGTGCAAATACTGATATGACAATATGATACATTATTGTGATAAAAAATCATAATTTTTTTTTTTTTTTCATTTTTCTTCGATTTTTTTAATAAATCCAAAATTTTGTTTGAATTTTTCAGTGAAAAATGAGGTGAAGCTCGAAGAACGTATAAATGGCATGGAAATTAAAGAGGAAAATATTGATGTAACAAATAATAGACTGAAATATCCGAAAAATTTAGGAGAATTTTTAGATAGAAATACACCGCAATTATTCCTTATGCAGGTAAATTTTATCAATTGCCACAGGATTCCATTGGAATTTTCCTTTTATTGTTTTTAATGTTCACTATGATTTTCTTCCTTTTTTTCATCAAATAATTGCAGCTGCCAGATGCACTACCGGGTCATGGAACTGAACCAGAACCAGCGGATAGTGCTGAGACACAAGATTCGAGTCAATTGCAGGACAATTTATGTACAATGAAAAATTTGGAAGAGGGACAAATTGGTCGCTTAGTTCGATATCGTTCAGGGAAAACCAAACTATTATTAGGAAATTCAAAGTTTGACATTCATTTGGGTATTGATCCGAATCTAAAGCAAGAAGTAGTATCTACGCAAATAAATAAAACGGAACGATGTGGCAACGTGATAAATTTGGGACAAATTAATGCTAAATTAAGTGCTGTCCCAGACTGGGAATTCATTTTAAACAATATAACCGATAAGAAATCATAGCATTCACACATGAATCGAAATTGGAGAATTGTGATTATTGAAATCCAGATGTTTTTATATTGAGTTAAATTTTTTTTTTCTTCATTAAAATTTTTTTATGTATTCTTTTTTCCACTCACTCAATTTACTACAATGAGAGATTGTATATGTAAATGGCATCATTAAAGTTAATATTATATAAATAATTTTCTAATTTTGTTAGCATAAAAAAAAAGTACCAATTTCGAATACAATGTCAGAGAAAAGAAAGAAAAAAAAACACTCAAACACTTTATACAATTCATTGTACAATTTTTATTATTATTGACGATTGAAAACAAAGATAACGACTATAAGATGAGAAATTTTTATTTCGCTTCCAATTCTAATGGCTGTTTGTCGCGACCCATTCTGCCTGGATACATGTTTCCATAGGAATCAATGGCAAAATTAAAGTCGGTTTGATTTTGAAGTGCTAAATCAAAGGCCTCATCGAAATTTTCTCGGACAATAAAGGATTTGGCCGCTTCCTGAAATCGAATCAAACGACTTTGATTAATAATTTTGTCTTTTTTTTTTTTTTTTTTTTTTTTTGACGCAAAAATCACATTTCAAAAAAAACAAGACGAAATGTACCTTTTCCTTCAGCACCATTTCATCAACTTTTCGTCGTTGTTCTTCTTCATATTCACGTTGTTGTTCTAATTGCCATTGAATTTCTTCTTTCATTTTAATGCGTTCGGCTTTCAATCGTGCTTCTCGCAATTGAGCAACATTCCGGTTCCATTCATCGTTAAGTTTGGAAATTCGTTTAAAATCGGCATCATCTTCAATTGTTTGTTGTTTTTGTGCCATACCTTCATCACGTTTCAGTTTTTCTTCACGGAAATATGCTCGGAGTGACTTCATTTTTGTGCTATAATATAAAAATATATATTAATCAAATATTTTTTGCAATGGAAACATTGTTATTGGGCTTTAAATAAATCACAAATTCACTTGTATATATGATGCAATCGCTTCAATTCTTCTACTTCAGCTGGGTCTTTTGGTGGATGCTCTGGTATGCGGAATAATTTCGATTTTGATGTACCCAATTCTAATGGTCGACGATATCGCCATCGTCGTACACTTTGAACACTCAAATCACTGTGACTGATATTCAAATTGTTTTGATTGCAAATTCGATTGCTTAATTTTAAACATTTTACGGTAGCACGTAACATTCTTTAATTTAAATTAAATCAATCGCAATATGAATAACCTTTAAGTTTCTTTTAATATTTTTTTAGCAGCTGTACTATATCAAGTGTCAAATTGTTTTCATGTGCATTTTGACATTCGATTATTATTTTATGTGGAGACATCTATGAATCATTGGTGGAAAAGAACATTTTCAATTCAAAATATAATACATCTGAATTATGAAATGAACTATATCCTTAACAACAGTCTTTTTATGAATGTATATTTTTTTAAGTTAAAGATAGCTTCATAAATACTGTTTATCCATATTAGATTATTTAGATCCATATTTTAGAAGCATTTTAACTGCATCTGTATTGCCTGGAAAATCATTCAAGTAATAAAGTACGGACGTCATTTAGACTGTGCTTTTATATTATTGTATTTCTAAAGCACTATGTATTACGTTTTGCAATTATCCACTTATGATACTTATATTGCTACTTTGGTGCCGCTAGTATAGGAAAATAGATACTATAAAGTCGACGATCGTTCTTTCGAAAATTTATTCTTTTTGTGTGGGAATTTTTAAGAAATTACCTTCCTTAGCAGCTCCATGCAATGGGGTCGATTTATCTTCATCTTTTGCATTAAAATTAGCTTAATTCGATCTTCTTCATTAACATTGGTACCAAGTTCTAAAAGAATATAAGCTAACATTGAAATTGCATAAAAATTAATTAACCAAAAACAATGCCTAAAAAGTATTTCAAAGAATAACATTGAAAGTATTTCTAATTATTGGGTGTGTGCAAAAAAAAAAATGTCGATTTTTTGCTGAAAATAAACATTTATTTCATAACTAAATGAATGAGTACATTAACCAATATATTCCCCATCTTTAGCTATGACTTCGCACCATCCTTCAGGAAGTTTATGGATTCCGCATCGAAAGAACTCTTCTTCTTTTTTGGCTATCCAGTCAGCGACCCATTTTTGTATTTCTTCAAAGTTTTTAAAGCGTACATCGGCCAGGTCAATTTGCATCGATCGAAACAAATGGTAGTCCAACGCAGCAAGGTCTGGAGAGTACGTGGGTTGATCGAGCTGATCCCAGCCGAAGACTTTTACCTTTTTTTTTAACGATGTATGCACGCTATCCGTGAACGTTTAACCTTCAATGCATGCTCCATTTTGATTAATTGTTGTTCGTAGCGTTTACCATGGCTGGGTTTTAGCAGCTCATAATACACGACTCCCTTCTGATCCCACCAAATACACAGCATAACCTTCTGGCAATGAATGTCTCGTTTTGATTGAGAAGGTCCTGGTTGACCTGGGTCAACATACGCTGCTTTACGTTTGGGATTGTCGTAATAGATCTATTTTTCATAGCCAATAACAATTTGACTCAAAAAAACTATGTTTTTTGTGCTCAGCAAGATGTGTTTTGCATGTTTCGATTCGTACTTTCAATTGATTTTCGTTCAATTGATGTAGCACCCATTTTACCAGCTTTCGGATCATGCATGCAAATATCTAGAAATGGTTGCTCGGTCAACATTTAATTCCATTGCAAGTTCTTTTTGCGTTTGACATGGATTTTCATCCAAAAATGCTTGCAAATCCGTATCTTCAATTTGTTTTTGGATGATCGGGTAGCTCTAAATCGAAATTTGCAACTCTAAATCGAGTTTCAGGCAGTACAAAAAAGTCCAACGTAATTTTAGAAAAACATCTCTCACTCATTTGATATTTTGATTGCAAATATTCTTTCTATGGAAAACAAACAAACGAAAAAAAAAAAAACACGCAATGACCTATTACACATTTAATTTCAACGAAACGTATTTAAAGTTGATATCAGAATAATAGCTACTTTTCTCTTCGTAACCACATTTACGCAAGCCATTCGTCAAAGTTCAAAATTTCTATTGAGTTCTATATGAAAAATAAGTGGCAAATGAAGTATTTTATACGCAAAATGTGTTCCAAATAAGTGACATATAAGTATTTTAATCATTTTTCCGCGAAACTTTTTAAATGAAACGTGTCATTGATCATATTCCAAAAAGTGCCCAAAGTTTTGATTGTATCATTTTTATTGAGCGTAACATTGATTCACGGTGTTCCTCTGGAACTGCTTCCAAAATTTGATGACAATTGCTTGCCCATTTTCGAAGATGCATACCAGCCGATTCAAAAATTTCAATAATTTCATGTTGATTTCGAAGAGCATTTTCAATAGTTGAATAACCAGATGTAACATCATCCATATCGCTTTGACAGATACTTTGTGATGATTTTGGTAAATTATTAGCGCTTACACTGTTGCCATCCTTTTTTTCTTCTTTTCTCATATTTTTTTGAGAAATTGTTTTTTTAAACCGTTATTACTTTCCCGCTTATGTAACAGAAGTTATTGGCTTTGATCAAAAAAAATTCTTGCTAAAAAAACTGGTTTTCTATCAGTTTGGCATGTTAGAGAACGAAAATTTGAGGGTTTTAGAGCATTTAAAATGTAAGTGTATGGTCCATTGTACGTTTTATATGGTATTTTTGTCAAATGAAACTTAAAATAGGAAACTTCAAACAATTCGTTGAGAAATTGGTCACTTTTGCATGGATTTTTTGTGGAAAATAACACTTTTGTATGGGAAAATACATAATGCTTCCTAATGCATAACGCTTGAAAGTTTTGAAGTTGTATTATCCGAATGGGACGAACATTTATCGAATGTTAATCAGAGTAAGTAAAACACATTGTTTCGACGATTATATTTTCCACTATTCTTTCTGTATTTTCTTCGAAATTGTTTGAAAGTTTCCTTTTTGATTTAGTTTCTTTTTAGATCTAATCGCGTTAAATTGATAAGTAACCACTGCAATAAAATTGTTTATTGTTTTTTATGCATTTTCAAATGCAAATTTTCTATTCCTTAATTACTAATCTAGTTACTAATTTTTGATAAACTTAGGCCTGTTAGCCTTTTTTCGTACAAAGATGACAGCATTCACGAAAGAACATAATTAAAATGTCATTTGGCAAAAATACAAAGAATTTAAACAATCTAAAGTCCATGGTCTAACCTTAATGACACTCATTAAATACCAGTGCATGTGAAAAAGCATACTGAGTATGCTGTTGCTGGATATTCATATGGATGTGTATGCGTCGTTGCGGTAGAGGCGCACAACGAATGCTTATATGTTTCGTTTCATTTCCTATGCATTCGCTCGTTTATATGATGCGTTTTTGTGTCCGCAAGAAATAAAATCATTATATGCATACGAAATGAAACGAAACATATGAGCATACGTTGCGCGCCTCTACCGCAACGACGCATACTCCTGCAACATCATACTCAGTATGCTCTTTCACATGCACTCATCTCACTTAGCTCTTCATCGTTATCATTGGGCTTTGTCAACAGTGGTTACTTGTCAGTTTAACGGGATTTATTGAATTCAGTATTTTAAATTTGCTCGAAAGCATAGGTCAAAATTGAAACTAAAAAAATAATATTTGTCAAACTCTTCATTGGAAAAAATCAATGATTACTTTAGTTAAGAACAACACTTGTTGATTTAGATTTTTTGCTGTACATTTGTTTAAAAATTAAAGAATTTGTTAAAATTTGGAAATTTGGAAAAAAAAAACCCAAATTTCGTTAAAGTAAGAAATCCTTTTTGGAAAAAATTAAAGCTAAAAATAAAAAATTCCATTAAAAGTGAATAGAAATCTGTGAAAATCGAAACCAGTGACATCATCAAAAAAAAAAAGTGTAACATTAAATTGGGCACAATGAATATGGATTGTATCGAGGGTTGTTTACAAAGTTTTGAATTGATTGATCTATTGAATTTGGCTGATGCAAATCAACGTTTAAGACATGCAGCAAATTTAATATTTTCGCAAAAGTACAACGAAAAGCAAGTTACTATGTCTGGCATACATAAGTCACCGGTGCGTTTAATTGAAATTGAAAATAACGAAATAATAATCAATGATTTGCGAACAGCATTGCAATTATTACGTTGTTTTGGTCGTTTTATCTCGAAATTAGAATTTCAATCAAATAAGCGATTTTTTCATTGTAACCAACATCGTGGCCCAATTGCTCTAATAGAGCTATTTCATGATGATTTGGATCGTCCATCCAAGTTTGAAGAATTAGTTCTCAATTATGTAGAGAAATATTGTGATAATTCATTGGTTAATATTAGTTTTCGAAAAATGCCATACGTTTCCGAATATTTTAAAAAACCATTTAACAAAGTTCAATGTGTACAAATTCAACATACATTTTTCACAGAAAATAGTTTAGTTTTGGCAAATGTATTTCCAAGAATAGAATATCTACGTATTTTCTATATGGTTGAAAATCCATCAATGCCCACTCATTACAATGCTGCTCATTTTCCAAATTTAAACTATTTATCAATTTCTCTATGTGAAAGTCAAAAATCGCTGAACCAATATTCCAAAAATGTTGCAAGTCTTGTACGCATGAATTCACAAATTCAAATCTTACACATTGATTTAACGAGAATCGAAGGTTTTTTATCGAATGTGTTTCAATCGGCCAATGAAAATTTACAAAATTTATTGAGTCTTCACCTTTTCGCTGATGATCATTTCTATTACGATTGGAATGGTGGATTGATTCACTTGCAAAATGTAAATAATTTAAATTTTCACATGAATACAAAAGAATCAAAACCAATTCCATTTGTTTTGGATGCATTGGAATCAGTTATTTTGGCAACAACCAATGAATTCGATGAAAATGTAATCAATTTCATTAAAAAACATCCAAAGATTAAATATTTTGAAATAGCTAAAGTGTCAGATAACGATGAAATATGGGGCAAAGCAAATCTTACGAAACTCGAGATTTTATTACCGTTATTAGTCTATGTTCATTTAAAACAAATGTGCGATATTAATGAAGTTATTCATTTTATTCAAAATATGCGATATTTGAATGTTTTCTGCTTTCATCTGGACACAATCGACGATTTTAAAGCCTTAAAAGCACGTATGCCCAATGGATGGTTACTGTTACTCGTTGACGAAGACGAAATATCTTGCGAGATTGAAAGATGCTTTCCCACATTCATCGTAGCTGAACAATAAAATACATCGAAACCAAGGACATGAGTAACTCATGATTTAATGATATTTCGAAAAATATAAGAAATTTGCAGAAATTCAGCAGAAATCAACATATTCGAAGAAGTTTGGAGAGTTTTTTAGGAATATTTTATATTGTAAAAGTAGTTTTGAGTTTTTTGATTGTAAATAAAAACGTCGAAAAAACACCAATATTAGCTTTTTTTCTTTTTTTGGTAAAAAAGTGCAAGCCTGAGTCAATTTTATTTCAATTTTTTGAGAAAATTATAGTTTTCTCAGAGAAAATTTCAACAAAATGCTCATATTGTTCACCTTTTATAACGAGACTGTTAATTTTTGAACATTTTGAACCTAGGGGGAAATAACGATACAAATGCGATGCGTATACGTGCAAATACTTGCAAATGCCGCCAGACAATATATATGCATTTGCCACTGGTATTCGCGTCTGCTAGGAAAGAGAGGATGCAACATGAAAACAACAACATGCACACTGAGAAATGCTATGCAAATGCTTTCTAATACTTGCGTATGCTTACAAATGCTCAAATCGTTATTTCCCCCTAGTTTTGAACTATAAAGTTGCTATTTAAGTTAACCAAGGTAACAATAAATTCAAGATTGATGCATCAAACAAATCCGAAAAAATAAAAAACAAAACCGAAATAATGCGAATGCGAACATAGATGTTAGTCAGGAAGTTTACATTCGTGTGCATAAGAAATCTACATTAAGATGATGTGCCAATACATTTACATTCAAATATGTGTTCTTTTGAATTTCATGTGGAGCGCTGGAAATTCCCACATATATTTTTTGTTTGCATTGCATTCATGGCAATTGCCTATATTTTTTTTTTTTTACCAAAAATGCCATCTTGACACTAAACAAACAATAAAATCTACTTCTATGTATATGCTTGAGAACCCATTTTGTCGCACAAGAACATGTAACGAAATTGCCGTGAAATGTCTATTTCTGATGCTTTTCATACAAAAGTGTCAATTTTTCATACACTCGACCAATATAGAGAACCCCATTTTAATGCTGTTAGATGCCTCGAAGAAATCATTTGTTTACTGACGACTACTAAATGTTCATTGCAATTTTTGATAAATTACCAATTTTTTATTTATTCAATTTGTTAATTTATTTATTTAATTGGGCTATTTTTTATTGGATTGGCTTTGTGCTCTTCTATTTTTATTGCTATTGTTATTGTTGTCGTTTTTTCGCGTGATTATTATTTATAGATTTTGGTTTAATTCAGTACAATGTCTTGTTGTTTGCACCATTCCTCCATACGTCCATGTGTCTTATTATTTCTTTTTCTTCTTCTGCTTCTATGTGATCATCTTCCAAAACGAAAATAAAATAAATTTCGCGAATTCTCTCGAGTCTTTGTCCTTCCATATTGTTTGCTACAGTTTTTGTAGCTATTTGAAAACATTATTTATTGAAAGTACTATGAAACGATTCAAAGAATATGGAACAGTTGATATAAAGAAAAAAACGGGCAGAAAAAGATCTGTACGAACAAAAGATCTGGTCAAAAAGGTACGAGACAAAATTCGTCGAAATCCGAGGGGAAGTGCCTATATATCTTGGCTCGTGAGCACAATATCAGTCGATCTTTAATGCAATTAGTGTTGACAGAAGATTTGGGAATGAAACCTTAAATACTATTAAATCAGTGGAATATGCGATTAATAATGTCAAGAGTCTTGACTCAAGACCAAGAGATACGAGTTATTTGTCATATAACCATACACCCTAGGGGAATTTATCGAATAAATATCCGTAGAAATGTGCAAAAAATCTGCTCAGATTTTCTAGCACTAAAACATTAAATATTGAGTCTTGCCTACGATTATTTGCGGATTTTTAGCAGATAGCGCGGATATTCACTCTATGATCACGAAGAATATCCGCTGCAAATCCAAACTATCTGCAATATCTGCAAAACATCTGATTTGATAAATTCCCCTAGCATACACCAGTGATTCATATAACATTTTTGCACTCCTAATATCGAGTTACATATATTAGTTGTCTTTTCGTTTCAATCAAAACAAATTTCAAAATCGTCAAAAACATTGAAAAAAAATTGAAAGATTTCAGTAGTTGCTATAATAACACATTTATTCGTACTCACTCATAGATGCGAATTCAGTTACGATGACGACAAAAATCGAAAAAAATTTCGAAAAAAGTTTTCATTTAAGAATTCCAAACAAATAAATTGTTCTGAAAAATGATTAACTAAAGTACTTAATGCTCTCGTTTTCCATCACTGTATACATTAATGATGATGGAATGGAATGAAAATGATTTTCTCAATAAAAAAAAAACGTTTATGATCAATTTTTATTCAATTTATTATTACAATTTTGTTAGGTAATTGGTAAAAAAAATTTAACCAGAATATTGTGATTTTTAAATTCGATCTGTAATCATTTGCAATGGATTGAATGACAATCCAGTAACCAGTCCGCTGGATGTGTGTTCCTCATAAATTGAATTCGAATAAAATCTAATAACAATAAATTGAAACATAGCAAATGATCTGAGATTTGAAAATGTAAACGTCGATGGTGGTGATGCTTGTTCGAAACGAATTTCATATTTGATGAATGATTTTAAAAGGATTGGCGGTGACATTACAACACGATTTTCTCCTTTTGTCATTAATTTTATTTTGCCTTTATAGAGAATGTTTTCATTGTTTTCCCTAGCAATTGTCTCGATAGCTACTTCTCTGATTGTTATTATGGATTCGGGAAAATCGACAACAAAATATTGATAATTTTTTGGATCGTACTTATAAACATTCGCACATGAAATTTCATTTAATAATAATGATTTGTTTGTTGAAAATATTGTAACATCACAGTTTTTGATAATGAAACTTTCCGCTATAATTCGATCACATTTAAACCTACTTAAAGGGACACATTGATAAAAATCATCTACCTTTGTATATCGTTTAAAAATTTTCGATTGAAATTCCTTTGATGCAATCATATGAATAATATCTTTAACTTCATTTTCATTAAAAAGGTTCATATTCGGTTCTACGATATCGAAAAATTCAGTTTTTGTAAGTGAACCGAATGGAATTTCATAAAATAATTCACCTAATTCAGCGCGTAAATTTTCTAATTGATTTTCATCCAAATCGTTTCGTTTGCATGATGCTTTTGCCCAAGCAATGCAAAAAGTGAAAATCTCTGCGTTGGACAAATTTAAATTTAATTTTAATATTCTTTGTAATACATCGCGTGTAAAATCCAAAAATATATTTGATTGAAAAATCTCTTTTACATTCTTCATTATGCTGAGCTCACAAAATTTCATTAATTGTTTGTGCTCTAATAAAATTGCTTTTGCATATCCCCAATAGATAGTGTCTAATGTTAAATTTTCCATAAGAAATTCAACACATGCATCCAAACATTCCTTCAATTCATACTTTTCACCTAATTCAATAATTTCGTCGACATATTCCAGTGTTAATTTAATCTCACCCAAGTAGAAAAATTGTAGAAATTCTTTAAATGCTTCAGCTGAAGCATCAACAATTTTGATATCCTTTCCTTCTGGCAATGAACCATAGAACATTGTGTTAAACACTGGACTATTTAGAGCCAAAATATTTTTATGAGCTGGCACATTTACTGGTTGATCGGTATCGGATCCGAATATAAAATTACAGTCAGCTAACGTTGAGTTTAAATATAAACGTTCAATACCACGCCCGGCGATATCACTTGGAATCGTCTTTATGCTGGAAACATTCGTTGGAAATTTTACCCTTGAATTTAACATTTTCAAAGATTTTCATCACTTGAAAATCATTTAGTAGAATTGGAACACTCGAAAACACATACTGAAAATTCAATGAAAAAAAAAAAAATTGTTGTTTTAATTTATAAATCATTGCAATTTCTTGAATTTATTTGATTTAAATCACAATTAGATTGGAAATAATGATTCACTTACAAAGGAAATATTTTATTGATGTTTTGAATTTGAATGTAATTTATGACAATTTGATATTTACAAAAAAAATGCTACTCAAATCGTAAATTTTATGTAAATAATTAAAAGAATTGTTATGCGCATCAAACATGAACTAAATCTACCTCACACATGCGCACACTCATTTAGCTTATGTCAAATTCATATGATATTTGAAACACTGAGCACAAATATCACGTATAATATGTTTGCTAGTCGTAACGTAACTCACAAAAAATCACCGAAAAAAAAAAAACGATACAATTCTTTGTTATTTCATGTTTTGTATTCATCGAATTAAAAATACGGCGAATAAGCTATATTTATTCTCAGTGGCTTATCTGTGTTTTATTGCTTTGTTTTTGGTGTGAAGCAACATTTGGCATTCCCAATAGCGTCCATATAATACACATGTGTGGCCAATGTCAAATTCTTATACCTTTTACACACTCTGAAAAAGTAACAAATGTGTTAGGTTTTTACGACCAAACTCAAGAATTCAACATTGAACATAATGTTTATGAGAGATGTACAATTTTATATGTGCAGATTTCATTTTTGTTTTTGTTTTTGTTTTTTTTTTTTTTGTATTTCACATTAATCAAAACTCATTTATGATAAAAAGTTGACTGTTTTCAATTAAATGGAATTAATTTCAAAATTTAATCAGTAATTTAATGTTCAAATATTGATTATACATGTATTGTTAAACAAAAACAAAATCGAATTAAACTTATCAAAATGTCAAAAATTTCTAAATATTTTTTTAATGTTCCTCATCAAATACACTGTGATTAATATTTTTCAAACATTTTTTGAGAAAATGTTCTTTTCCATTTAAGCTGTCTAAACAACTCATTCAAATAATCTCAAAGTTCAATATGCTACTTATATATGCGCTTGAATATATTAATATATATAAATATGTTATACTTAATCATAACAATCAGTTGAAAATTAATGACCATCTAATCAACCTGATGAAAAAAAAATCACTAACATATTATTTTGGTATGACAAAATTTATTTGTAACATTGTAATGATATATCAACGATCATGATTCAAAATTATTCGCAAAATGAATAAATTTCAACCAGGAACAATTGGAATTTAAACTACACTTATTTTCTACTGTGCAACTTAAGCTCATACTTTTCTTTATGAATAAATTAATAATTCGAACATGATCGGAATGTAAATGGAAACAAGAAACCAAGGTGTTAAATCAATTCAATACATGAAATGCCTAAATTTCGCTTCGCAACGGAACCA
The DNA here is from genome assembly GCA_029041755.1 of Resseliella maxima. Classification (NCBI taxonomy): domain Eukaryota; kingdom Metazoa; phylum Arthropoda; class Insecta; order Diptera; family Cecidomyiidae; genus Resseliella; species Resseliella maxima. The sequence goes on from JAQOWM010000542.1 coordinate 49,798, forward strand.
CATATTTAATTTGAAGTGTTACCCATTAGTAAAGAAAAATATAATTGGTTTCTATTTTTAAATGCAAATAGATCAATATCTTTTCAAAATGGATGGGGAAAAAAACAAAAAAAGAGCAATTCTGTTCATATAAAACTGAAAATTCACGCAAAAATAATAGTTGCAATGGAGAATCCTAAAACTAGTAGTAGTAACAGTTGGGTTTCATGAGCAACTGTATATTTCAATTTTGTTCTTAAAAAACATGAAGTCACCTATTCGATCTGGACTTTCTCTCCCATGAAGGTAATTGAGAAGCGAACACTGATCCTTCACCGAACAACACAAAAACAGCGCCACACTCAAGCGCATTTAATTATCATTGTGAATGGAAGTGGTGAGAGTTCGAACTAATCAAATACAAAAACAAAATCTACGGAAAGGCTCAATGCTCGTTGAGAAACATATAAAATCCGTCTACATTTATGCTTAAGCTTTAGTTGCCGAATTAAACAATGAAATTGTAGCTTGAAATTGATTTTAATTCGTATGAATTGAAAATATTGTTTTACAATATTTGGCAGAAAATCTGATGACTAGAGCTTCCAAAAAATGTTAAGCGAAACAGCCAAAAAATGTTAATAAAAATTTAACAAAAAAACCTGAAAAAATGTTAAATTTAACATGAAAGCACGTAACATTTCTAAGTGGTGATGACAATATGTATTCAAAAACACGTATTACGTAGTGAAAGAAAACAAAAAAGTGGTCATTAATTTTCATTATCGTCATCAATGAAATTATTGAATTGGATGACATTGAGTTTTGTTACATTTGAATCAGTTAAAGACTGACATCGATCGGATTAAATATATTTGTATATGAAAGGCTGCGAGGAAAAATGTTACACAGAAAAGTTACGTGGAAAAATGTTATTATTCAATGTATTTGTTGTTGTTTTTTGTATGTTGAATACACTGAATAATAACATTTTTCCACGGAACTTTTCTGTGTAACATTTTTCCTCGCAGCCTTTCATATGGAAAACGATTTTTCGACATAAGCTGACACCATTGGCACATAATCACAAATTATTTTTTGATCAATCGGCATACTTGCAAAAAAAAAATCCAATTTGGTTTTTTTTCCAAAACTCTCTTCATTTTCTCCAAGTAAATACCACTTAGATTTTTTTGGATGGACGTTAAAATTGCCAATCATTCGGTTACCGTAAAACCATGTTTTTCCAAACTTGTTATGGTTTCGGTCAAGAATTTATATTTGTGAACTTCATATAGCGATTTAAAAATTTTGATCCTATTGCCTTCTTCAATGTTGTGATTTCTTTCAAGTTGTTACTATCCAACGAAAATGCAAATTTTTTGATTTCAGAAAAGTGTTCGGAATAATAAAATGCAGCATTTAATCAGCTATTCCAGCAAATTTCAATAACCTCTAGTGGCAACGGTAAATTACACATTTCACGGAATATTTGACGTCGATGATTTGATATTACGAATGATTCGAACATTAGATTAAATATTTATTTTAAGTCGATTGAAGAATAATTTGAAGTATAATGCATCAGCGTATGAAATGTGTGCATTTAAACCTGGAGTACATATAAACAATGAAAAAAAACCGAATATCTACGAATAAATGAAAAATGTGAACTTTTGGAAAAAAGTCCAAATAATGTTATTTTCCCAAAAATTTGAGAAAAAATGCTAAAAATGTTAATTTAACATTTATACCATTATTTAGAGGCTCTACTGATGACATATGTTTAACGGGTGTTCAATGTCGTTCACGTTAAATTCGTAGTAGTTGCACCATAATAAATTTCAAGACACCAAAGGTGTTGGTGTGGTGTGCGATTACATCAAAGGGTATTTCAGCACCAATCATTCGTCAAAACAAAGCAAAAGCGATCAATGCTGACATTTATATTGGCCAATGCTTGCCAAAGTTGAAGCAATTCATTAAAAAACATCACTCTCAAGATGAAATCATGTTTTGGCCGGACCTTGCAAGCAGTCATTATGCGAAAAAAACATTGGATTGGCTCACATCGCAAAATCGGTCTGCCAGAACATGATTTTGAAGGTTCGACACATACTGCGTAAAATCGAAGATAATGGTTCGTTAAGTGTTCTGTAAATATGTTTTTCGATAGTTTATAAATAAACCAAACTACCATAGAGAGAAATATTCAGTTTGTTTGTTTGGTGTTTAAATGGCGTACGCTTGAATGTAGTCTCAAAATGAGTGGGACACGTGTTATGTGTGTGTTTGCCATGTGCTTCCGCTCAATCGTGCAAACCGAATAATTTGCACTTTTTTGCATAATTGCGCTATATTGACGCGAACAGTTTGTTGAGTGAAGCCTTTCAAATCAGTCACATTGGTAACGATTTTATTTTTTTGTTTGTTTGTTTAAAGTTCAATTGTAAGAATGGCTGAAATAATTAATCAATTGCTTGAATTTGATGAAAATGAGGTCAATGAAACAACGGCAGCTGTACAAATATCATGTCCAGTGTGCACGAAAATTTATAAGAAAAATTCAACATATGAAAACCATAGAAAAAACTTCCGCAATCGTAACATTTGTTGCATTTGTAGACAATATTTTAATAATGAGAAAGAACTGTATGATCACGCGACGGGATATCGGATGAAACAAAAATGTTGTTCATGTCGTACATATGAACGTGATAATTTGGATAAAGTTTAGAAATCACATTGAAGGATGTTATACAAATCGAAGACGTAAAGAAAAAAAAAAAATAAAAAATGAAAATGAGGAGAATCGAAATTTGCCAAATGCAAAACGCACGAAAAGATGATGAAAATGTTTATAATGCGCATTTGGTTTAGAAAATTCTCTGGAAAATATCTGGACGGAAATTCAAAGCATTGATTTAACTGATAAAATAAGAAAGAGTTTAGTTACAAATAATGTTTTACAGAAATATTTTAACGAATTTTGGATTTTTCCATATTTTCAAAAAAATCATTTAAATTTTGAAGAATGATGCATTTTTCAATTCAATTGTGTTTTAACAAACATGATCTCTCTCTTTCTCTCAAAATAGAATCAGCTTGCATAAGTAAATTTGACAAATGGTTCAAATCCAATTAAGGCACAACGAAAGGACAAAATCAACAAACAAACATACGATATAATGAACACACAATGCCGGGGCAACAGCGGCTACAACAACGACAACAAAAATAACCACATCATCAACAGCATCAAAGTCATTGGCATGTGATGACTCAAACCAATCTGACAAAATAGCTCGTGCAGCCATTACAACCCGTAGAACCATCGAAGCCAATAAAATAAGCTGTTGTCCAGATTCACAAAAAAAATTCTCAAAGTACGAATAATCAGATTTCGTTAGTGCATCGAAATACATGTAAATATCAACAAAATCTCAAAGACAAACTAATTAACTAAGATACATTGGATCTATGAAGTCACTCAAATATGAAAATGAATGAGAAAAAATCCTGTAATAAATGTTGTTCTTATTTGGTCCTCACAATGATCGTTGTTTCATTTTAAATAATCAATTTAACCATTTTATGATGAGACCCAAAGCAAAGAAGACAAACGAAACGTAAGATTAGCAAAAAAATTCAAATTCTTAGGTTAATTCAAATAGACGAATATTGAGTATTGATGATTGATTAGAAATCATTTTAAATTTTCAGGTTATGTTTCTGTTCTAAAAATTGTGAACTCAATATTTATTTCAAATTTTCTTTCAATTCAATCATATCATCGCATAATGTTTCATTGTAATTCATTGATTTCTTGTTTTTTTTTTTTAGAATTTTCAATGAAAATATAGACAAATGAACCAATTATTTATAAGGTTTATATGAGCTAGTAACCACTTTATGGAAGACTTAAGTTGAGTGTGCAAATATTTAACAAACAATAAAATCATTTGATGAAAATATTTGATAGTTCATTGACAAGCAATTTTCATGAAAAGCAATCGGAAAAGTTCAATTTTTTTTATTCTGAAAATAACATATAATATTGCATATTATGGATTATCGTAAATTGTCTATGTCTATCTTCGCTGCTTGTGTTGCTTTTTCGGCTGCTTGAATGGCTAATTTCATGGCATTAACGCCAATTGGCGATTCTATACAAATTCGCCATTTTTTTGCAAGTACGTTCGTGGGTGAACATTTCAGTTCCGGGCGTTTTCGGAGGGCTAAATTTTGAAAAATTGTAAAATGATTTTATATGTTCCATTCTTGTGTTTTTAAACTAAAAACTAGCCGAATAATTAAACAAATGCAAATGAATGCGTTCAGTATTATACTTTTGTGTATTTTTCCGTATTTTTCGATCAAAAAAGCGATGTATAATTAAACTTATGAATCTATTATGGAGAGACTAACTCCGCTTGTGGATTTTTTTTAAATTGTTTGATCAACAATAATTTGTGATATTTGTAAAATTTCAAATGCATTTTGTTTATTTTTTACATTTTTCTTTTCAGATAAATTCTGCTTTAAACATAATTCTTGTCGTATGCAATTGAAAAGTTTCCTATTTTCGTTATTAATTACACTGTTCTGCTAATCTAATAATGGAATTTGCTTAATTCACTGTTATTTTACAAAATTTCACCTCATAGTTGGACCTTCATTACACGATTCCATATCTCCAGGGTAAGTTGGATGACAAACGCAACTATTCTAAATCGAATATCATATTTAAACTAATCACTATCTGAATCATCATGGATTGCTGCTTCTTCTTTGTCGGCTTTGAGTTTTGCAATGAGTTCCTTAGCTGGGTTAAATACCCCACTTGTTTGAACCGAGCAAACATAACATCGTGTGCTTGTTTTGTAGTGTTTTAGGGCGCATTTCTCGCAAAAATAATGTTTGCATCTGAAAAATTAAGATATCGCTTAATTAGATTAAATTAAATATTCAAAACGAGAACAAAAACGAAAATGAAAATGAAAATGAATTGCAAAGTAAATTATTGAAACAAAAGATGGGTAATATGAAAAAAAAAAGATTTGAATTTAAATGCATTAACTCACTTTGTAACAATGGGATCAACGAAGCTGTTTCGACATATAAAGCATTTAAAAGGCAAATCCTCATCGTCTGAATGAATTTCATATTTAGTGTCATCACCATCTGAATCGCATCCATGTGAACCACCACCTTGTTCTTGTTCTAATTGCCAACCATGTTTATAATCGCTACGATCGTGTAAAAACTTACAGCTATCACCAAAACCGCAAAAACCGGTCTCTTTATAATCTTTACAAATATCTGGTTGATAATCCCATCGAACGGTGGCACGCAAATGTGCCGGAGCACGAATTGGACCTTTACGCACCATACCGGAACTGGCATTGCCAAGCACTGAATCTTTTTTCTTATAATATTGCGCATAATTATTCATTCCACGATAAATTTTATCATCGGCTTTACCCTCGAGCTCTTTATTGATTTCAATACTTTTTTGATAAATCGCTTGAGCATCACGATCAATTTCTGTATCAATTTCAATGGTTGCTGTTGCACCTTGATCACTTGGTCCATCGATTGTAGTGCTTCTCGTCGATTTATACGATACTGTCACCTTTTCATTTTCCTCATTACTGTCTGATGATGATGATGATGTTGATTCCGCTCTTTTGCTACCCTTTCGCAATGATTTTGCATTGGTTTTTTGAATATTTGGATTGGATTTTTGTTTATTTGGCTTTGCTCGAACCACTGATGATTCAGGCTCACTTTCTGAACCTAAAAAAAAAAAAAAAAATAAAATACAATGAATAGTTCGCACAAATTTTATATTTAAAATTGTCCCTGTGTTAAATACAAATATTTGGAGATTGTACATTTGTTGAAGTATGCATAATAAATGTTTTCTATTGATGCGCATTGAATGAAAAGGCAATAATTTATTTGGATCCTTAAATTATATAACATACCAGACTCAGGCGAACTGTGTTGACGTTTTCTGGAAAATTTCGATTTATTTGCCACTTTTTTAAACATATTTCCAATATTTTTCGTCAATGTTTTCGAATAAACAAATTATAATTGTATGTCAATGATTTACAAACGTTTGCTGATACAAAAAATAAATATTAATATTTGTTTGACAGTTCAATCTGTCAATTATTTGATCTGTGTGAAGTTTTTGCGTATCGATTGTGCCACATGGAAAGGCGCCAAAATTCAAATTCCATCTGAATGAAAAATGTTTCAATCTAAACATCAAACTTCTTCTATTTGTTTAGAATTTTCATTTTATTTTATTTGAAATTTTTTCTCTCTTTTTCTACCTTTTTTTTCTTTGATATTATCAAAACGTTCATATTTTTTGTGTGGAAAAAAGAACAATTTTGAAAAAGAATTGAATGAAAATCATAGTTTGGTATCAGTTTTTCAGATTAGAACTTTATTTTATAAATAATCCTTTGTATATCTATGATCAATTCTTAGTCTCCGAAAAGGAACCGGATATTTTTACATAATTTGCCAAAATATGCACGGTTTTTATTGTTTTTAGATTGTTGAAAAAAAATGTTCGGTTTGTCTTTCTTCTTCTTCTTGTTTTTTTTTGTTCAAATTTGTAATTTGAATGTCACATTACAATCATTACTTAATGTATAAAAAAAAAGCATTGGACTTGAAATTGAATATATTCACATTTCAGTTGTTGTTTTTTACATTTAAATTAAATTAATAGCACATAAATGTTTGAACCATTGTTTGATGATAAGAATTTACACGTTTTATCATTGTTTTCGTTGTGAACGAAATAAACTACGTTTCCGAAAATGAAATTGTTAAATGTTTTTATATTTTATATATTTTTTTTGCTGCTTTTAAATTCAATTTTCGCTTAAATTCACTAGAACCTCAGTTTGAAATTTTCTTGCTTATTTGTGATTGATTTCATTTATACGTATGGTTAATTTGTACAGAAAATCAAATTTTTGATTAGCCCGCTTAATTAAAATCACCTATTCAAAATTACAAAAAAAAAAAAAAAGAAGAAACAATTTTAGTTCAAAATTCAACAATTTCAAATAAATAATCACGTACTAGTATTTCTGTAAATTGAAACAATGGTTCAAAATTGATGTGCACACACACACACTTTTCACTTTCTTTACAATTTTTAATTACAGAAATATTGAAATACACGCACACATACTTAATACGCATAACAAATTTTGGCAAATGTGTAAAAATATCTGGTCACAAAATTGGGTACAAAATGTTTTTTTTCAAAACTCGACGGTTTTTTTTTTTTCTTCATCAATTTATATCATATTACTTTTTCTTTTCTTCTTTATTTTGGACAAACAATACATTTGTCGCATTTGAAATTTGATAATTTTTTTGTTTGTATAGAAATCGACTGATTTTGTGTTTGTAGCCCACACAAAGTAGTTTGGTTGTTATTGTAGTTTTTGTTCGTGATGAGTTGGGGAAGGGTGGGAGGGGTGGTTAGGTTGGAGATTATGAAAATCTGGTTTCCGAATGAATTGGAAAAAAAAAGCCACTGAATGTCACATACACACATTTGCCCATTTAAAGAAAAAAAAAATATTTTCTTCTCACCGCTGAACGAAAAAAAAGATAACATAAAATTAAATTATAAATCACTAAATTTGTTTCCGTTTTTCACTTTTAATGGGATTTTTCATGGTAAGCACAAATGAAAGCTGTCGGTTTGTCGCATAAATTAAATCGATATGCAAAAATCGAATAATCGAAGGGAAAACTAAACTAAACGTAAAACATAACAACAATGAAAATAATATCAGAGAGACAAAGTGTGTGAGAGGAAAAGAGTGAAAAATAGAAAAAGAAAGAGAGATACAAAAATTATATTGGGGAGAAAGACAAAGAGCAATTAGGTAGAAAGTGTAACAAAATATGCTAACTTAACCATTGCCATTGTATACTTAGCGCCAATGTACGATAATTTGTAAAATGTGTTTTAACAAAGGTCAAACATATCGTCATGGTCGCCAGACCACATTTTGACACATTTCTGAATACATGGTTTCCATGATTGACCATTTTTGATCGTAAATTATATTCGCGCTTCACACAAACAATTTAGTATAATTCTAGCCTAAGTTCGGTGGTTAGTAGCGCCTCAATATAAATCTATTGCATCTGTTGTTTTTAACAATATGGTTTGTTCTCTGATTATTTGTTACTTTCTATCTCATTTTATTTTGTTTTTCTTTTCTCTCTGCAATGTTGCGCTATATGGATCGATACTGATTTGGACTATGTTATTACTGTTGTTTGGTATCCCTGTGAGACTGTCGGTTTAGATATCGGTTATATTATTTGCATTAGATGTTCCATTAACATCAACAGCAATTACGGGCGCTGTTGGGCCAACTGGAGCAGATGATGCGGGCGACGATGTATTAGTGGGTGACAGCATTTGTGCTTTTAATTGTCAATTGGTTTGAGGTACACTTTGATATCGCGGTTTATTTACCGTGAATGGGATATATTTGTATTTGATCATATGCTGAAATAGAGAAACGAAATAATTCATATTAGGCATTGTGATTTTTATATGATTTTTTTTTTTCCGAATAAATGTGAAAAATACTCACTTTGATTTGACGTTTCATTGTTATACAAAATAGCGTAATGAAATACATTACAAGGATGGGCCAGAATACAGGAATGTTGAACACTTCAAAAAATGTACAAATTATACCAATGACCGTGCTCTTTGAAATTGCATACCAAAATTTAAATTCAGGCAATCGCCGGATAAACGGCCGAAACTCTTGATTTGATCGTGTTGGCAATTCAGGTCCTTGATCATCTGCAAATTAAAAAAAAAAAAATGTCTTCATTATTTCTATTTTTATTCTAATTTTTAAACGAAATTAGTAAATCGTATAAGAAGAACGAAAATTGAAGAACTGAAATTTACAAAAAAAAAATAAAAAAAAAATTCAATTGAGAATAATATTCAATAAATAAAAAGAAGCATTTTAATGAATCGAAGATATCAATTGTTTTCATACTTTCTTTTTAAATTCTCACATATATTTCTTAAGCCAAGAATCTAAGTAATGTGGAAAATAGTTTTTTCTTCATAGCATTAAACAATTAGATTAATTCCAGTGCCCAAGTGTGGAAATCAAAACATTCAAATTGGTAGACGCTTCAATTACATCTTTCAATGTAAAAATCTCTTCGCCGTCTCGATAAAAAATTGTTAATTAAAATCACATCAATAAAATATACTGGAAAGTGCTAAATGTCCAATTTATTCTTTGGTTTTTTACATTATACACATTTGCCCTTCAATGGGATCTTTGAATATCATTTCTTTCATGATTCGCATGCTATATTCAAAATTGGATAATATCCAATGGACGACGTCGTAAGAGGTCCATTGATAAACGAAAAACTGTACACGAAAATATGTGCGTATGAACATTTAGTATGCGAATTACAACAAATACAAGTAAAATAAAGAAAAATAAAGAGTAAAAGAGATAGACAGACAGAGGGATGGAAAGAGATAGAAAACAAAAATCAATACTAACCGTCTAGATCAAGCGCTGGATCGATCTTTGGCGTTAGAAATGCTATGAACAAATTTAAATGATAAATGCCCAATGCATAACACACAATATACCTAGGGGGAAACGACAAAAGAAAATGAAAGGAAAACATTATAAATATTCTTCAAATACTGCCAATTGTTCTAAATATAATGGATATCGTAAATATTGTCTGACTGTCATACATATTCGGGCGAATGTGACTAAATATTCTTTAAATTTGAGATTGTTAGTTGAGATCATACTGCATCCTATGGAAAAATTATACTACAAAATAGTAGTGCTTCTCCACGAGCACTATCGACATGAGAAAAACCCAAGAAAATTAATACACTCGAATTTACCTATCAATCAAATTGTGTAAATATTGAAAAATCAATCAATTCAACGAAGGACAGTGTCGTCATTATGCCATAATGGATATTGAAACCTACCAAATCTCAATTTAAAACAATACTTAATCTGCCAATCGCGACAGTGTTTTCATTTTTAATGTTATTTTAATAGTCGAGACCACAAGCTAACTTATATTTTATTAGAAATTTCAAATATATATGATATTCTGTCTATTTCCAAATCTAAATAAATATTTAAATGTTCGAAATATCTACTAAATATGTATAGATTCAAAAAGGAGCTATATACCATCCTTGGCAAAGGAATACACGTAACAAAAACAATAATACAAGCACGCAGGCGGCAACCCATCGTACTCTAGTGTGTGGAGTCCATTTATCTAGTAAACCTTGATAAATCTGTAAAAAGAAAACAAATTAAACAATTAAAATGTGTAATAAAAGGGCGAAAATTGAGAAAACAATAAAAGCTTTTACAAGTTTTTAATTTTATAGTTTTTTCATTTTGTTTTTTTTTTTTTTTTTTTTTAATTGAAATATTGCCATATTTGTTTTCGATGTTTGCAATGCCGAAAAGGTGCGTATTATTTTTATATTGTGTATCAAAACTATGCAAACACTCTCGAGAATAATAAACACAAGACATGCATATAGTTGAATGTCAATCATTTGGCGTTAGTAGAAACACCCCAAAACAAATGTATTAACACCTGTTATTCGAATGCGATTTACTATGACAAGACTGAACATTTAAAAATTTCCGATAATTGAGAAGGATTATATTTTGGTTTGAACGCAACGAACCTGTGATAAACGTTGAAAAAATAGTGAAATCGGATTTCGTGAAGGTGCCGTAGACTCTTCGTTCATCATTTTTCCAACAATATTGCTATTTCTTTCGCGGTTTTGTTGTTGTTGTTGTTGATTTTGTTGTACTAATTTGGTTGGTCAATCCTTTTTTATATTACAAGTGAGTGTATTAATTAGACTTTCAGTCAGCAATTTAACGTTACTTCCGATTACATTTAAATTTCTCTCTCTCTTCCACTCTCTCTCTCTCTCTGTCTCTCTCTCTCTCTCTCTCTCTCTCTCTCTCTCTCTCTCTCCGTGTGTGTGTGTATATGTGTATTATGTTCGACCGGATGAAGTGTCGAATTTTTATTTTTCCCTTCTTTACGCTGATTCAATGTGGTTTTTAGTGATTTGAGCTGCAAAAACCAAGAAGCAACAAAACAAAAAAAATTAGAATTACGATTATAGTTTTTCGGTTAAGATGTCACACAATTTCAATACATATGCACATTTGACATACTGGCGCTAAACATACACTCAATATCTACTATCATACATCCATATTTATGCATGTTAAATTAGTATTCTTTCTTTGCTTTTTTTTCTCTTTCTCTCACTTTTTCTCTGTAATTCAACATTTAACCATGTTTTTTCAGTCGTAACATGGTCTTATCAGTGACCATAAAACATAATCAACATAATGAAATAGATTTAATGTTTAAAAAGAGCCATTTAAAATACCGAATATAATTGATAATGGTCGAGCATAGAGGTATGATTAAAATTTGATGATTTTGATCCAAAACGGATGAAACACACACATTCGTTCACTTAATGTAAAAAAAAAGCGAGAGATAGATTGAAAAATAGTTAGAATATTACATTTTTTACGCGTGCACTTGAATTGACATCGATAAGAGACGGGAATAGAAGGGGCAATTAACGCAACAATTCACTAAAACCGACACATAAAATTTCGATAGCAGAAAAATCAAAATTATTGTGCTCATTAATTTCGGCTTTCGTTGGCCGGTTGTACTGAAATTGTTATTTTTTTTTTTTTTTTTTTTTTTTTTTGTTAAATCCGTCAAATGGGCTTATTTCACCGTTTTCGATGTACGATTGCTAAGATTTTACTATAATTGTTTCCAAAAAAAAAAAAATTGTTTTTTCTGGAAATGATGTGTGCAATCGAAATAAAAAAAAACCCACGTATCCAAAATGATATAAATTTTAAAATAAATTTTAAATTAAATCACTTCATTTTTTTCTTCAAATTTGATATTTCAATTGATCGACTACAAAATTATGAGCAAGAAAAGTCAATAGAATGAAGGAAAAGCACCACGTCAAAAACAATATACACTCACTATTGAGCCACAAATGACAAATGGAGATTTTGTTCATACAACACACACACACACACACACGCGCAAACAAATTCGAACGAGAAGAATAAAACAACAACTACAGCAACAACAAAATAGAACATACAATCTCCATATATGCATGACACGACATTCTCTCATGCCATTGAGAATAATGCTTTTGCATTTGACAGTAAGTCAGTGAGTGTCTGTGTACGTTTGTACAATTGACACCATGTTGCGGTTACAATCAAAATACGAAAGATAGCGCCCGTACATAGCTTTTGATTAGATAAATTGAAAAAAAAAGAAGAAACACGCATTTTTAAACACATCGAACAAATCACGAAGAAAAATACAGAAATTCATTGAATTTTGTGTGGGATTTTTTTCCATCGCCTGCAAAAAAAAAATACTTGTAAAAGTCGTTTTCGAATGAAATAGGGATTAAATTTTTGGTTTGTTGTGATTATTTGTGGTGGAAAAAATGTCGGACATTCCAGAAAATGCAGCTGAACATTGTCCCGGTACACAGAGTGATGATGCTGGTAAAGCCTAGGGGCTGAGGACCCTTTATGAATATATATATTTAGTAGATATTCAGAATATTCACGCGATATTTAAATATTTATGAGATATTTGCTATATTCAAAAATACACACACACCATATCCATACATATTTGAAATATCTAGTGAATATTCAATTAATTTTTATCAATAAGTTAGCATTTGTGAATATATTGTTAGCCTTCACAATATTTATAATATTTATTTTTATTTACTTTCGTCCTTTCCCCCTTAGGTAAAGGATCGGCATGTGCCGGTTGCCCAAATCAAAATCTATGCGCGTCGGGTGAAGCCAAAGGACCTGATCCAGCCATTGAACTTGTAAAACAGCGATTGTCCGAAGTGAAAAATAAATTGCTTGTATTGTCTGGCAAAGGTGGTGTAGGTAAAAGTACGGTCACATCAATGTTGGCTCGTGCAATTGCTCTAAGATATCCAGATAAAAATTTTGCCGTATTAGACATTGATATATGTGGACCGTCACAACCACGAATGTTTGGTGTTTTAAATGAACAAATCCATCAATCAGGCTCCGGATGGTCACCGGTTTATATTGATGAAAATTTATCACTAATGTCAATTGGATTTTTATTAGGCAATCAAGATGAAGCGATCATTTGGCGGGGCCCAAAAAAGAATGGAATGGTTTGTACAAAAAAATATTATTAAAAATCCGAACCAAATTGAAAAAGTTTTGTCATTTGTGTGATTTTGCAGATTCGTCAATTTTTAAGTGAAGTTGATTGGGGTAAATTGGATTATTTAATTATTGATACACCGCCTGGTACATCCGATGAACATTTAGCCGCTGTAAATTATTTAAATGGAACTGGCAATTGGGGAGCAGTGGTCGTAACAACACCACAAGAAATTTCATTGTTAGATGTTCGAAAGGAGATTAATTTTTGTAAAAAAGTTAAAATGCCAATTGTTGGTGTTATTGAAAATATGAAAGGTTTTGTATGTCCAAAATGTGCCACAAAATCGGATATATTTCCGGCAACAAGTGGCGGTGCAGTACAAATGTGCAAAGATATGGATATTGATTTACTTGCCGAATTGCCGCTTGATCCACAAATAACTAAAGCCTGTGATCAAGGCACCAATTTTATCGAAGAATTTGCCGATGCGGATGCAACAAAGGCATTAAACAATGCCATCGATGGTATTATGACATTTTTTAATGATAAATCATAAATATAATTTGTATTTTGTATATTAACATTTAATGTAATAAAGTGATCGGCCAAAGGACACGTTGAAATAATGGAAAAAATAAAATGTTGTTTTTTCAATTGTCAATTTTTTTATTTTTACGATTTGAAATAATCTAAGCTTCTGTCGTTAACTCAGTTGATTTAGGTTCATTTGTAAACTCAGTTTCGTTACAATCATCCGCACTTGTGCCATTGATTTTATGGCAATCAACCCATGGATCCTCAAGCATACTTTGATGGACATATTTTTCAATTGGTGTGTCTTTCCCACCTCCATGTCCATGTCCACCACCTCGTTGATAGTTTTCGTTGAACTTCTGTCAATAATTAAAATGGATTTCATTAGCAACAATTTTCAAATGAACAAATGTTCATTATTCACAATTCAACTTACTTTGAACGGTGTGAAATTCCGTTGATTTATATGATTTGATCGATTGTGGTAGCCTCTGTTAAATCTCTGTTGATATCCACCAACTGGACTACTGTAATTTGTCGGCGCAAATTGTGAACCATCTTCATTTCGTTCATTGAATTGTTCACGTCGAAAATGTTGATTTCCATAATTTTGCTGGCGATTGTACGGACGATATTGATTTCGAAAATACTTGGTTTTGTTATTGTCATTTGTTTTGGTTGCATCGAATGCTAAAAAATCTGAATTGGCTGTTTGCTCTTGTGAACTCATTGTAATTTTTGACACAATTATCTACAGTTGAATGAATAACAAATTGAATTGTGTGCATTTATAAACCTTTTGATTTTATTTATTTGCTAAAAACTAATGACATTTCGATGTCATTAGGATACATTAATAAAAAAACAAATCCGTATGCCCTCTACTAGTAATTTAAATAAATTCTCATCGAGTATGCTTATGAACAAATACATTTTCAATAGATGTCACTAGAATATCGAAAAATATTCATTGATTTCAAATATAATTGAATTTCTCAACTAACTGATGATTAATCGATTCAATTATTCCACCCGATTTGTCTATTCAAATTTTTTTTTATTCATTTTTCGAACATTTGATGCGTGTGCTGATTGAATTTTGTGTGCGTGTTGTGGTGCACTTACAAAATAAGCCAATGTTCATGTCAAATAATCAGAACAATGGTAATTATTATTTCACATTTCGCGATATTACTTGAGAATTTCTGTGGAAAAGCGAAATAAATGCTTTGAATGTTCTATTGAGTAGATGACATTTTTCAATTTTCTTTTATATTCATTCTCAAGTACATCATTCTATGTACTTATATGTCTATATAAAAAATTAAAATGTTTTTCATTTACAATTTTATCGCAATCGTTTTCAAGTATATTTTCTTGAACTACAACTTTACACTAAATGGCCTTATGCACAATCAATTCTTAGCATTTTCGTTAATCTTATTAGTTTGAACTTGTCTAAAAATTAACATCGAATAATTACTTGTAAAGATTAAAAAAAATGATTAAGAAATTACTTCCGGTGAATTCTCTAATTAAAAATACAACTTAAATTGTTTCTTTTACGTTTAGAAGTTAAGTAACAAAAAGCAAAACAAAACAAAAAAACAAAAAAAAAAACAAAAAATTAAATAAATAAAATGATGAACATGTTTTTAGTATCCAATGCAAATTTATTAGCACCTAAAATGAAAATAAAAATTTAATGTAATATTTAATCAATATGGAATGATACATGTAAATTAGTCCTTAAGCCTATTAAAATGTCAATACATTTTTGTAAATTAATAGAATTATTTTAGAAACTAACAAAACATATTTTATATTGAAAAAATACCGACAACATTTAATTCAATTAAAGAAAATTTCATTGCAAAAATTATATCTGTTGTTTTATTTTAAAATGATTTTTTCCGAATAATTCTTGGTTGAGAATTGTCACTCGGATGGTCATTTGGCCAATATATATGTATATATATTGTTACAATTTAAAATGTTGAGAATTTTACAGTTCAGTTGTGCACTCTGAATAGACAGAGCTTTCAATAATATTTAGCAGCAATTGTAACAGTAAATGTATGTAGCATTTTGATGTGAAATCATTTTGTGAACTCAATTTGAAGTGAGCATATGAAATAGCAACGACTGCTTATTGTTTATTGTGAAAATGTTGGAGCGAAAGAGATCACATAGAATATGAAAAAAAGTTATTGTGGCGTGACTAGACAATAGTTTTTTGCTTCTTGAGTGGCTTTTTTCATTCATTTATTCGTTTTATTTCTCCGTTTAGTAACTGCTTATCGCAATCTCTATTCCACCCATATTTTAAATGGTTGTCGTTTTTACGTCAAGATTTCGTCTATATCCTATATATGCAAAATCTAAAAGGATGTTTTCTCTTTCGATTTTTTTTTTTGTTGTTGTTTCGGTTGAATAGACCAAACTTCCGATCATTTTCGGTTGAGTAAAGCACATTCTTATATGTTCCTCTGGTTTAAAACATAAAAATTCAAATGTAATGAAATATTTTGGCCAATTTAATTTTAAGGTGGACAAAACAAAATATTCGCTTAAAGTGTATTTGTGAGAACCGGACAATAAAAAGTCAACAATTTCAACAAAATATGAACCGTTAAATATTGTTTAAAATAGCCAAATCAAAGTCACCATGGTGAAACAATACTATTGTAAAGTTGAATCAACACATTTGTTTGCAAATATGCACTTGCACAATAGTTAAATAACACGCAACAATTCCTGTTCGTTCCTGTTGTTATAGCTGTCAAAATAGCGCGACAAATATACCACTGGAAACAAATGAGATTTCGTCAATTTATTTGTTTTGTTATTTATTATTTTTCTTACCGAATATTCGCTAAGATTTCTTTTCTTTTGGTATTCAATATATAAATATAAATCCAAATGAATTACATACTAAAATGTGACTGAATGAACTGCAATGAATATTATGATTGTGCAATGTTGAACTGCATAACTGTCAAAACAAAAAGCGTTAAGTATGTCCGATGTGATTTGGTTAAAGAAAATGTCAACAAGCACACTGACTGTCTTTAATGACAAATTGTTTTTTTTCTGTTCCTTTGCAAAACAAGTCAAATTTGTGTATGAAATTCTTAACAAAACAGAAAATAAACAGATGTTTTTTGACTAGACATTTTTTTCGTGACATTTTATAAAATTATAAAAATAAATTTAGTCAATTACTTGTCCAATTAAGAATAACAATTTAGATTTTTTTCCTTGTGTTTTGTGTTTAATTTTTTTATTTTCGCTTAGTATGGATTATGTTTAGGCACATCTCTTTTATCACAAGAAATTATCCTTTCTGAAATTGTATTGTTCATCACAGTTCGGCATCGTGGCATTTTGTTTTCAATGATTCATCATTCATCTTTTTATTTCATCATCATCGCCACATTATTCTTCATCCGATGTTTCTTCTCTTTCGATATGCGATTGCAGTATCCCTTGCTCTCGTTCCAAATCTCTAATAAAGATAAGCCTTTCATCTCCGATATAGTAATAAACGTAATAAATTATTGTTAACGTTATTAAACGTAGTAAAAATATTAAACATTCCGACAATATTCCTATATGTCTATACGTATGAATGCCATGACCAACAAGCAAAATTACATGTGCACCGACAACATAGTAATACAATTTAGGCTGTTAAATGAAAAAAACAATCAAAACAATTCCAAAATTAAAAAACCGAATAAAAATGTTTACCATAGCCAAACAACACGGCGTGGAAATTCCAAGCATAGCATAACACATCATTAAAACGAGCAACAATATATCATCATTAAAATAAGAACTGCAACTTTCCCAACCTATTTTCCAAGCACATATGACAGCCGGAACCATCAAAGCGCAAGAATGACTGATTTCAGCCAATCCAACGATTAAAAAATGTGATAGAAAAGGCTAATGGAACGAAAAAAATGTATATTGTCTTTTGTTGTTCAGACAGTCATTCTAGACGATGACTCTTCATTTTAAACTCGGACAGTTCGAGTTCGATAATATTCCTATTTCGATGTTCGTGTTCGGTTCGAGTTGTTCGAGATAAAAACAATATTGTTCGAGTTCGTTCGTGTTCGATTAAATCTCAATTTCATTGACTTGCACGAGCAGGTTTTGTTAGAATATGACGGGTTTTAATTCCATCTATCGGCCGATTGGTCTGCTGAGTTGATTTGTTTGGTCGTTCAAAGTTCAAATGAACGTTCAATTCAAACATCAATTAAACGACCGAACAAATCAACTCAGCAGATCAATCGGCCGTTAAATGGCGTTTGCTGTCAATTTTTGTACTTCTACTCTGAAAACCCAGTCGTGGGCTACTCGATATTCACACACACTGAATTTACATTTGAGCACCACAATTTTGGGCTGTCATTGAAAATCATATTGTGCGTTCATATTGCAAAATTATTTAAATGTGGTTCGTTTGCAATTCACCACATTATAATATTTTTGCGCTGTAGACGCACCACTTTGTGTGGTGATTTTCAATGACACCTCAAAATTACGTATGTAGCCCGCGCTTAGGTTTTCAGAGTATTCATTCAACACATGTAACAAAACCTGCTCGGACTTGCATTTTGTATGCACAACATAAAAGTATTATGCTCATTAACCAATGTGGCTTTTGTTGTATGTTTTTACAAGAGGAGAGCTTTGATTTCAAGACACTGACACCACCTATACGATTTATCAATGTATACTGACTATACCAACGGAAACGGCAAAAAGATACGATTTGTCGTTTGCATTTCGTAATGGTGTATGTGCAATTCAGTGTATATATGATAGAGATCGTTTGCAATGTAACGTCGTATGACTTATGTCATCGTATATTAATGTATTTGCCCACGGCATGAAAATCCACTATATGAACTATCACAATTTTGTTTGATATTCATTTAAATTCACACCATACTCGTAGAGATGGCGTAAGAAACATGAATTTCTTTGCTAAAGCGACTTCGCATTAACGCTTTCTCATTAAATTGCTGCAATTTCTGGGATTATTTGCAGCAGTTGATATTGTTCACCCAGCTTCTAAAACACTCTTTATATTATAAACTTTATAATTGCTAAATCTCAAGATGTTGACTTTGGTGGTGATACAACCAGTATTGTATTATTGGCTGGTGAAGTTAAAATATTTGGTGATGTGACCAAACGTTGGATTTTTTGTGTTGTGAAGCGTTTTTTGCCTTCATTTTGTGGCAATGGACTACGAACAAAATTCGAACACTTCAAGTTCCAATTTTTTGTGTTCGTGTTCGTTCGTGTTCGTTCGTGTTCGGTTCGAGTTGTTCGAGATAAAGAAAATATTGTTCGAGTTCGTTCGTGTTCGATTAAATCTCGAACGAACACGAACGAACACGAACAATTCATGTTCGTGAACAGCTCTAATATATAGTCTGTTTCTCCGTTAACTCTTTATGATTACCGCCATTATCATCATCGTTGGAATCATTATTTTCATTTGTGTTTACCGGTTTTTATTTCAAACTCTGCTACGAATACCGCCAAGGACTTCACGTTATTGAAATTTTCAATATTTTTCGTAAGTTCCAAGTGATATATACGAAAGGCATCGTTTAGAAATATTTCAATATCGATATGCCCATTGTTTACAATAGCGAATGTGTTTATTCGTCTATTAAATGCATTTTCACGCACTTGTAGCTCAACAGTAGGGACATCATCAATTGTATTAGAGGACGGTGACATCATTGTTACTCACATCGATATTAACATTTTTCACGGGCGCAATTCTATTTTGGTATATCAATATGAACCGTTCCTTTCGGAACGCACCGAACAAAAATTACAATTCGATTGATCTAGTTGTATTACCAGATGTTTGACATTTGATTATAATGAAACCTCAAATCGAACTATTTTCATGAACTCGAACCTCAAATCGAACTATTTTCATGAAATCGAACTATTTTTCATGAAATTGAACCTAAAATCGAATTATTTTCATGAAATTTAAACAAAAATCGAAATATTAACATGAACTCGAACTATTTGCATTAAATTGAATATCAAATCGAACATTCTTACATAAAATAATACAAATTATTGATGAATAATAAAAATGTAAAGAGACGCAATGGTAGCAAAAAAGCACAGTGTAAAATGCAACAACGATAACATGAACAAACGTTCACTATCGCGACAGCAACGTATGCGTTCAATGAACTCATTGAAGATTAAAAACTACAATTAGTCATGCAATTGCAGCGTTGTCATTCATGCTATTTCATTATGTGATGAAATATATAGCAAATTTTCGAGAAGAACTCGTGATTTTTTTAAGATTAAAAGAGAAAATGTGAGTGAAATATAGGTAAATTTATGATTTAAAACTTGAATTTCAATGCGAAAAAATTGAAATTGTAGATTTTGTTTGTTGAGCATTGAAGTTCAATATATTGACCACAATATATACTGAAATTTCATCAAAATCGGTCAACTATTATTATTACAAAATGGTCCGTCAAACAAAATGATCACTAAAATCAAATAAATTTATGAAAAAAAAACGTATTTTCCTAAATGCACAAATTATGGCATACGAAAGCTCCAATATTTACCTTTTGAGACCGGTGTTGAGTCTCCCTACTCCTATGTTAAAAAATATAGCATACCAAACCGTCTGAAAAGCATTGCTAAAGCAGTGTCACCTTTTTTTCTTATTCCTTTCACTTCAACTGCTTTTCAGATTGCTCACAGTCACATAAGATTAAATACAATACTTTTCCCATGTATACTTTTCATTCTCTCTCTTCCGCACACAGAACTGTTAAACAACTATTTATTATTCAAACTAGTTTTCACTCTTTTCACTCTTTTCACTCTTTACTCTCCCTCTCTCTTGCTTAACTAGTAAGTCAACGGATCTGCTTGCTGTATATTTTACATATATGAGCATCAGCTCTGCTTGTTATATGTGTATGTGGTTGTGTGTGTGTGTAACTATTTTGGTTTATCATATTCTTCTTTCTCTCAGATTCGTATCAACGGATTGAGTAATATAGAATGAAATTGTGAAATAAAGAATGAAATTGTATATTTTTAAAGTCATATGTGTGTGATTGAGCATGAAATAAACAAATCATTCCATCAATAAAGCAAAACTAATATGCAAAAATCATGTCTGTGCATGTCGCTGATATTTTCTCTGCCTCTTCTTCATATAGTTAGATAGGTAAGTGAATAGAAACACTGTATTCATAGTCATAAAAACCGATTGTGTGTGCGTGTATGTATGTAATGAAATGTAATCCGTAGTATGCAATCGAGCAAACGATTGAATGTGTGAGTGAGCGAGTGAGCGTTTTTTTGTATTTGTCATGTATTTTGTTGTTGGATTCGTATCGTATGTTCATACAAACGAAGTAAAAAAACTACCGAGCTTTCAAAATGTAAACAAATGATCTTAAAACGCACCAATATATTTTGTTGTTGTATAAATTTTTGAGTGTTTGATAGAGAGAATTGAAGTCGAAAATAATTGAATGTGTGAGTGAGCGAGTGAGTGAATGATGTACGAAGTACGGACTTCGCTCTTAGGATGACGCACGCGCTCGCATTGCTACCGCATGGATGACGCAAGGTTGACGCAACGATTGCACTCGAATCCCCATTTTCCTACTACTTGGATTAACCAACGGCACGGCACCTCTTGCAAAAGTGGTTGTATTCTTATTTGGAGCACTTAAAGATCAATGCTGAATGGTAGAGAGCAATACTCAGCAAAAATTGTCATCGGATGAACATTTGTACATCGTCACTTTTGCAATTGTTATTGTTCGACTGGTGAACTAATGCATGGTGCGCACATCTCATTGCTATAGTTTGTCATCAAAAGTACATTATTCTTATATACGAGCGTCCAATGTTTTGCTCATTTTAGCCCGTCGTTAGATTCAAACAACACCCGGTTGACATTGTTCATTGTTTCTAATATTTCTTCGACTTGCTTTTGTTGTTGCCGTGTGTACTTTGCTTATGCGATTCTTTAATCTCAGATTCGCTTTGTCTCTCTCTCTCTCTTTCTCTCTCTCTCTCTCTTCCTCTCCGCGGTCTCAGTGGTGTTGGCCATATCCAAATGGCGTCCTTTGACAACGATATACTCAGCCCATAGATGAGAACTTTATGAAAATGGTGGAATTGTGTCAACCGCATTTGTTTCGAGCTGATTTATGTATTCAACAGTTTTATTTTCTGCACTGCTATTACAAATAGCATTCTCTCACATGCTTGCTTCTGACCACAATCCATACACACTTCTCTTTTTTTTCTCTCTCTTTATCTCTCTTTCTTCATCGCTCTCTCTTTCTCACTCTCTCTCTCTATCTCTCACACTCTTTCTCTCACCCTCGCCCCATCTCTCTCCCTCGCCCCATCTCTCTCATACTCTCTATCATTCATATTCTCACTGTCTCTCTATGATATGAAACCCGGGTTTGTAATGAATGGTTCTGGCTTTTTATACTCTTTGAAGTTGTTGCTATTTTCATATTTGTTTTTTGTTCATTTCATTTCTCGAACTTATATGAATATATTATGGGAATTTCCCATCATTTGGACCATTTAACTACAAATAGTATGGACATAAAAACTAACGCCAGCCATGAATCGATATGCAATCTTTTTATACAACGATATTGCAATAGTTTTGCGATTGGCCATCGCGCGTTCAATATGCGCAACAATGACAATAACAACGAAGTATATTGCATAATTTTTATTTATACAATAATCACTGCATCGCGCCCATATCACTGGTTGAAAAAAAAATGGAAGAAAAAAAAACGTTTGCTTACTTTACCGAACAATACAAGCAACACCTTTCCGTACACATGGTGCACATAGTTCCCATGCCAAATCAATATGTTTAACAAATATGAAATGTTCCGTATTGTGATTCTTTTTAATTATGTATCTTATTTAATTGAGACTGAATATTTAAATAGCTCACGGTCTGATGCTGAAGAACATAATAAGCAAATTACAAAGCCATACCATAAGTCATTTGGAGTTCATTCTTCTTCTGTTTATATCACTCATAAAGTTCTTTTTATAACTCCATACTATTTATTATTCAATAATATTTATTCATCATTTCTCATCAACTACATTCAGCAGCAATTTAGAAGATGTATTCAATATTGATAGTAATTTTAATAACATTTGAGCTAAAACGTGACAATTATAATGGATTTACCACTACTACTCATTTACATTTTTCATATATAATTCAATATTTTCTTTTTCCATTTTTTTCTCTGTAATTCAAAAGCAGCAACAAAATTTACTGTCAGTATCTTTGAACAAAAGAAATGAAGGCACACAGATTTCAATGGTAAATGCGATTTGCTTTGAAAAAGGAAACGACATCAAGGCTATTTTTTCATTCTTTCTGCTGTTGTATGTCATTTTTATGTTTCACTCATTTTGTTTTCGAAATGGCAATGCTCAAGATGCGCACATCAGTTTGATACAGAGTCATAGAAATGTGAATAGGAGAAAATAAAAAGCTATTTATTATAAATTCCGTATGTTGAAAATTGTGCAAAGTGCACTTCTTACCCACTTGAGAAACTTCTTTTTCTTCTTTCGGTTTTTCGAAATTTGCAATTTCAAGCATTTTATGTTGATAATTCCAAAATATTGTTAAAATTATGATTTGAAAATGTGAGCGTGTGTGTGTGTTTTTTTTTCCTGTGTTTGGAATTGCTTTTTGAAGAGCCAAAGAAGTTGTAGTGTGCCTTTCAATAGCAATGCCAATTGAAATACGTCATTTAGAAAGAATTAAAAAACGATTCGAAATAAAAAATAAACATTTGGTTGAGTGTGTAATATGCATTACATTTTATCATGTTATAATTGTAATGTGACCTCATATAGTCTTTCCTTTCAATTCAATGCGGTGTTATAGTTTCACAACAAATATTTGCCGAGAAGAAGAACAAACAAAGGACGAGAAAAAACACAAAGAGAGAGAGAGAGAGAGAGAGAGAGAGAGAGAGAGAGAGAGAGAGAAAGAAAGAGAAAGAGAGAAACAGGACAGAGAAAGGAAGAGAGAGAGAAGGAGAAAAAATTTGCTTGTATAAGTCCATAATTACTCGACGGCAATTCATAGATAACGATTATGGCTCTTTTGTGGTATGGTATGGTAACGTCAAAGTTAAAAAAATGCACAATGTACTCACAAATACGGTAAAATGTGTAACAGATATGAAAACAGAAAACACCTAAATGACGACGGTGGCACACATTTCACAAGCAAGATGATAAATTCTATGTCGTGAATTTTTCGTCAGCAAATCTACTGTTTGTTGTAGTATTGCCCACAAATTGGCTTTATAAAATTCGAACAATTGTTCTGAAACCTCATTCCAAACGAAAAAAATTTTGTCGTCAGTAAGAAAAAAAAAGGGGAAAAAACACCATCATGTGGTGACGAAAACGTATTATAAACGATCAGAAATGAAAATAGTAAACACTATTCGACGACGACGATACACAATGAAAATGCATAAAATAGTCGTTACTACCTGTTTTTAAATGCATTGACAAAAACAAACACATAAAACAATAGTCATGTCTATCGCTGATATTGTGGAATGGAGAAACAAGTGTGATGAATTCATAAACCCAATTTTAATACGGCCCAGGGTATATTTGCACCGCAGTCAATCGCGATTTATCGTTTTGGCCATCGTAAACATAAACATACACATACACACACTCTCACTTACTCTTTCTCTCTTTCTCTCTCTCTCTCTCTCTCTCTCTCTCTCTCTCTTTTTAACACTCTGTGTACACGCTCCGTATGCATACAAACTGAGAGCATATATCAGAATTGTTGTGATTTTCTGCACATAAAATTTGGCCAAGTCTTAGAAGCAGAAGTAATATGATAGATGGATCGGTACCATACACATGGCAAATGAATAACACTTCAGAATACACCATTGTTTTGTCTCCCACATGAATATATGTAACTTTTTTCGGTCATATCTCAAATGAAAATTCGCAACAATCACGTAAAATGTAAATGAATGAATGACACATACAAACAGTTTTGCATTGTTATTAAATACGTGTTGTTGTTGTTGTTGTTGTTGCTATCTTTTTTTTATATTCTATTATAATTTTTCGTTGTTATTATCTTTTGTATGAGCGAAAAAAAAATTCCCTACAAACGCCACTTTTTAGCAACCACAAACTCACTGATCACTTGATGCAGTTTGCATTTTCATGTCATTCGGATCAGTTTATTTCTATTATGCGCTAATATTTTCAATTGAATCACGCGAAACAGTTTATTATTTGTGTTTTTCACAAATTCATAGGTGAATTTATACAATCACAACAATTGTGTATTTCCATTGAAAACACGGTATGAAAACTGGCAGCATTTAAAGAAAACGGTGAAAAATTGGGAACAAAATTCATCGAAAATTAGAAGAAATTAGTTCTTTTAGTAGGGTTGTCGAATGCAAAACGACAACATCGACAGTAGTGAAAATAGCAACGATATTTGAAAACTGCAAAAACAAAAATAACAAAAACCAAAAAATGAAACAAAACCAGTAAAAATTTAGATCAGTCAATGAAAATTAAGTGCTAAAGAAAAAGAGCCAAAAAATTAAGACGAAGAAATTCAAAAAGAAAAATCGCTGCAAATCATTAATTCTAATAAATGCAACATTACGAAACTCGGAAAAAAAGCGAATTGGATTTTGGCATCGATCAATTAAGTGTGAAATGTGTTGACTGCGAGAAGTGTAAGAAATAATGCAAAACAATCGGTGCAAAAAAACATGTTCAAACCAAATAGTGGACAGTTGATTTTGTGGGGATTATCGTTGATCGGTTTAAAGTAGTATTTACGGAAATCTATGCAAAAGAAGTGTTCAGCATGCGGTCAGCTATTGCACGAATTACCATTAAAATCATCGAATTGGTGAGATACAGAAGCGTTGTTTTTTTTTTTTTTGCATCCAATTCAATGAATGAAAAGTAATCGGGATTTCCGAATTTAACGTACTTAAAAAAGTACTTTTAAGTTTACTTTTAAAGGTATTCCCTGTATACTGCGTCACAGTTGTCAGAATTATCGTTCATAAATTTCAAATCGTCATTTGTGGAATAATTTTTTTTGAATAAAATTTCCTTTTTCCACCTTGTCTTCATGTTATTTCAATCAACTCTTTCCATAAAATCTTTGTCATTCATAATATTGATTTCTTGCAAAAAATTGTCCCTTAACAAATGCACTTGGAATTAAATTCGTTTTATATTCAACTAACTCTAGATAACGTACAACAATTTTCTTTTTTTCTGTTTTTGTCGTTCTTTAATGTGTTTCTCAGTATTTTGTTCATTTTTTTTTTCTCTTCACATTCAGTTGGGTTGCATAGCTTGCTTCATAACCAAAGTAATAACCGATTTGGAATCTCGGCGTGTGTTTCTTCGAAATCAAAAATATTCCAGGTATTTAATATAAACATTTGCGGATGAATTTGTGTCAATGTATTGGAATTAATACAGTAAATCAATATATTGGAACTAATGGTGTTCATTAATTCCTTCGAACAAATTCATCTCACTCAAAAATGTATTGAATACTTTTTTTTCGTAAAAAAAAATTCTATTTCAAAAACACATTTTTCCGAATAAATCCATTGAAATAACAACATTTGGATAATATTCGAAAGAAGAATTCACAGTTATTTGTGTATAAATCAGAAGCAAAACAAAAACAAAAAATAATCATCTTTTTCCGAAAGACGTACTTGAATTCATACAGTTTGTATATGTGCAGATTTCTTTCATTTCTTTCATTTCATATTCTTGTTATTTTTTTTTTTTTTTCCATTTTGCATCTTTTCATGGGGTTAAAATCCAAATTTGGACAGAGAATGGAGCTTGCTGCATAATGTAACATGGTCTTCGGCGGGAAATACATTTGCGAATATAACGTATGGTGGATTTTCACTGATTACCACACTTATGTTAATTTCAAGGTAAGAACCTTTAATAGACAAAAATGAAATAGGCGCACACATGAATATATGAACAACGACGACAACTTAAAAAGCAAAAGTTGAATAGATGGCAAAAATGTGAATGAAAGAAATACACAAACAAATAGAATAATTGTAATTGATATTTTCGCTTGTTTCTGTTCACATTGAAACCGTGAAAAAGCTAATATAAAAAGAGAAAAAAAAGAGAAGAAAAAATGTGCACACAATGCAATGCACATGTAGATATATGTTGAATCTGGATTTTGGCATGTATGCCGCCGTTGAGCGGCGCATACAAGCGATTTTCGCTGTTTTTTTTTTTTTCTTATGTATGTCACACATGCAAACGTTCCATTCGCCCATAATGCGAATAGTGGAAACTCTAAAATGTACTGACATTCAAGAAATACTGTGCATATGCTGTTGTATTTGATTTTTTTTTTCACATTGCTCGCTTACTTATTCGCTCATTTCATTCATTCGCTATTTTTTCAGCATATTTCTTTTGCATTGTATCTGGCATTTTTGATACACGCTTTTTTCATGTTTATTTATTTACGAGATTTTTTGAGTTTTTTTCTTTTTTCGTTTTTGGTGTGTTCATTTATCATTTTGCTTCTCTCTGCTTGTTTCACCTTTTTCATCTAGATGCATTGATGCCAATTCACGACCATCACTAATTGAAAAAATATTCCTAACTGTTGGAATGCTCTGTTTCTTTGCCATGGGTATGTATTGAAATCACTTTTTTTTATTTATTCTCTTGTTCTTTTTAGCGAAAATTCATTTAACCATTCGCAAAATTCGTCAAATGACCTTTTTTTACATGAAAAGAAAAAAAAAACTAAAAATGAACCATTCAAACTTACAAAATTCTCGTCATTTCCACGTTTTTTTATCCCATCAATCATTTTATGTGATTTCCTATCATAAAAACTGGGTAATAAAAAATGTACGTCAAGAATGTAATTCGCATTGATTACAATCATATTGAATTAATCTACACACAGAAATGAAGTACATATACTTCATTGTTGCATATTTACATTGTCTGAAAGCCATATAATGGAGTCAAGTTGTGGACATCAAATTAAAAGAGAGCGAGAGAGAGAAAGAGAGAGACAGAAAGAAAGAAAGAAAGAGATAGAGGGAAGAGCGAAAATAAAAATTCAAGTGTAATTCCAAAGAGTCGTCGATTTTTTGAAAGGAAATAAGTAACTGTTAACGACGATGCTTAAAGGCATCTGCAACAATCTACCACTTGACTTAATATTATTACATCGTTTGTAATTCGCAAACGATGCAAGGTCGCACGCGTTCACAAATTACCACCTGCTACAATAACATACCTTCTGACGAAACAACATTAACTTCCATAGGAAATACTTGTTTCTTATATTTTTTCTTAGTTTTTCCTTTTTCATTCTGCTTCCGCTCATCATTAATGCAGTTGCCCGCCCTACACTCTTTTTCTCCATTCACTCTCTTACATTCACACCCATTTTCTCTCTCAATCTCTCTCTCTCTCTCTCTCACTTACTCTCTCATTCAAAAAAATACAGCGTTCATTGCTGGAAAATTGTTGTTCATTTTGAGTGATAAAGTTCTCACACAACAATATATAAGCGCGGGTCACAATTTCATTGCGAGCAACAACCTTTGACATTTTTACAGTCAACTTCTTTCTCCCCTTCCCTTTAACTCCCTTTCTCTCTCTCTCTCTCTCTGCTTATTTTTTTCTCTTTTCCACTTTCTTCCGTTCCTTTTTTCACATTGAAATCATCTTTACACATTTGCTAAAATCATAAAAATCAATACAAATTATGATTGTACAACATCATCAGTCAAAATCACAAATGTGTTCGAAAATGGAAACTATGTGAGAAAACAATTATTGTTTTGTGTGTGTGTGTGCTTTTTTTAGTTTTTTTGTCACAATAAACTCTCAATCGTTTTCCAGGTGGCATCGTTTTGGCTGCTTTTGATCAAGTACCATGGGAATTGCATGACAATTCTATCATTTTGGGTTGTTTGTCGTTCTTTGTGGCTTTAGTCATGATGTATGACCTATCTGACCCATTGGCTCGGCATGTGACTGACACCACACAAACGGATAATGAATATACAATGTCGGGGCAACAACAACAACAGCAGCAACCACAACAACAATCACCACAACAGCAACAGCAACAGCCACAGCATCAAAGTCAACAGCAAGTAGTGTCAGTGGCTACAGAGTCTTCTGTATCACATACAACTGATACAGGTGTTCAGATGTCTCAAAGCAATATGTCAGAAGAGCTAATACAACCAGTCCAACCATCGAAACCAATAAAAGAAACTGTTGTGAAGACACAAAAACAAATACCACAAAGTGTTGAACATTCAATGCATAATGACATTGCCCAAAATGGCAACTATCAACGCGGTGATACAATCGATTTTGTACATTATCAGCATATGCCACAGGCAGAAAATCCAGTATTTGAGCGTGTTTTGTTGCCAGAAAAAAAGCGGCCAACATTTAATAAAGTGTCTAATCCGCCGCATAATACAGCCATTGTTCAAAACGTACGTCCAGACGATTATATGATCCGAGAAAGTTATCGAGCTGATCATTCGGAATCAACAATGCATTATGGCCAAATGCCAAAATATGCAGCCATTCAGCGTCATCAAACATCCGCACATCATCATCATCATCATCATCATCATCAGCAGCAGGAGCAGCAGCAGCAGCAGCAGCAGCAGCAGCAGCAGCAACATCAATACATTGATCATGCATCATCTTATAAACCACAAGCATCAATGTACAAATTAAGCCGCGACTATGAACATAATGATTATGAACGTCCACCGCCAAAGCACACCATACGACCACCACCAAAATTAACCAGATCCGATGAATTAAGCCGATATCATGATGCAGCACACGAACACTATCAAAATCAACCAATGATGGTGATTCGAAATTATTCACAACCAATGCAAATATCAACACGAACAAACAACACTTCGACTACTGCAGCTACTTCAGCTCATAATATTGCCGATCGACGACAACAGAATCATCATCATCATTCCAACGACAATACTGGATACAATGGAATAAGAAAGCACGGTGCTCAATCAACTCAATTGAATTCACGCAAAAATGGTTGCTGCTCACAAAATACAGACGATGAAATTGATTTTCGTAAGTTTATATTCGATATAAAAAGAGTTTAATTTTAAATGTTCAAGATTTGGCTTTTTTTTTTTATTCTTAGGTAAAATGAACTCATCCATTCGACCTGGTTTTGTACAATCAGTGGCAAAAATGTGGGATCGAAAAGCAACCGAAAATGCCGGTGAATTCAATACAATTGTTTAAGAAAATTGCCATTAGCCGGCGAAATTAGAAAAGTGCACCATTTCCCTTTAGAATTAAAATTTAGACATTTTACATTACAATTGGCAGGAATAAGCGAATAAAATACATTTCCACTGATTAGAATTGTGAAATTTTAGATTATTTTTTATATATAGCAGATCCCTTCATACTTCAGTAGTTTTGCCGTAAAAAATTTCGACAAAAATGAACAATATTTTCGCTCGCAAATTGTGCGGAACAAAAGTTGGGAAAATTTTTATCAAAAGATGCGTTTGTAAGTGCTCTATCGATATGTTGCGGTTTTTATGGTATAATAAAAACATTGTATAACAAATTTATGCGTCATAAACGATTTTTTGTTGAGTTCTTTTTGCACATGTTTTTTTTCTACTTATATGAAAATTATCATTTTTAATGCATTAAATTTGTCATTTGCCGTTTGAACATTATTATTATCATTTAACAACAACAAGAGTATTGCGTACAAATTATCATAATTGTTCAGTAAATTGTGTTTCATTTAATTTTGCTGTATTTCAATAAACTCATCATTTAGATATATTTATACAAATCAAAAAACAACTTTAGCTAGCAACTTGCTCTTAGAATTAACAGATCTGTTTAAGTAGTTTTGAAACGACTTTTTAATACTATAAAAATGTAATAAATATTATTACGATCAGAAAAATTACATTGTTATCAGACACCACATTTGGCTTAGTCTTAAGAATCTTTTTGAAATAAATTCACAAATCAATGTAAGAAGTTTCATTTGTTTTTTTTTTGTTCTAATCGATTTGGCTATTCAGCGTATTTTATTCTAAACACAAAAAAAAAACATCTCATCTCATTTCCATATTCAAATCGTACATATTTTTTCTCATTTCAAAGGATATATGACATTTGTAATCAAATGAATAATTTATTGCTTGACGTCAAATGCACTCTAAGTGTTGTTAACCTGTTTTCATAAAAAAAACATATCAAAGTTATCCACGGACATGATTTTGGTACAGAAAATTAGGAATTAAAAAAAAATCTATATCGTACAAGTATAAAATACAACATTGTTCTTTATTTCAAGACTAAAGTTTACACGAAACTTGATTGATTATTTATTCCAAATCTTGGATTCGATGTTTTCGAAGTTTATGAAACAAGAAAAATTGAAGCGCTTCTCTCTCTCTCTCTCTCTCTCTCTCTCTATGTGTGTGTGTTTGCCATGTGCTTCATGGCTCAATCGTACAAACCGAATAATTTGCATTTCTTTGCATAATTGTGCTGTATTGACGTGAGCAGTTTGTTGAGCGAAGCCTTTCAAATCAGTCACATTGGTAACGATTTTATTTTTTGTTTGTTTTTGCTTGATTTGACTGATAAAATAAGAAAGAGTTTAGTTACAAATAATGTTTTACAGAAATATTTCAACGAATTTTGGATTTTTCCATATTTTCAAAGAAACATTTAAATTTTGAAGAATGATGCATTTTTCAATTCAATTGTGTTTTAACAAACATGATCTCTCTCTTTCTCTCAAAATAGAATCAGCTTGCATAAGTAAATTTGACAAATGGTTCAAATCCAATTAAGGCACAACGAAAGGACAAAATCAACAAACAAACATACGATATAATGAACACACAATGCCGGGGCAACAGCGGCTACAATAACAACAACAAAAATAACCACATCATCAACAGCATCAAAGTCATCGGCATGTGATGACTCAAAGCAATCTGATAAAATAGCTCGTGCAGCCATTACAACCCGTAGAACCATCGAAGCCAATAAAATAAGCTGTTTCCAGATTCACAAAAAAAATTCTCAAAGTACTGACTATTCGATTTCGTTAGTGCATCGAAATACATGTAAATATCAACAAAATCTCAAAGACAAACTAATTAACTAAGATACATTGGATCTATGAAGTCACTCAAATATGAAAATGAATGAGAAAAAATCCTGTAATAAAATGTTGTTCTTATTTGGTCCTCACAATGATCGTTGTTTCATTTTAAATAATCAATTTAACCATTTTATGATGAGACCCAAACCTAAGAAGGCAAAGAAATCGTAAGATTAGCAAAAAAAATCCAAATTCTTAGGTTAATTCAAATGGCAGGATAGACGAATATTGAGTATTGATGATTGATTAGAAATCATTTCAAATTTTCAGGTTATGCTTCTGTTCTAAAAATTGTGAACTCAATATTTATGTCAAATTTTCTTTCAATTCAATCATATCATCGCATAATGTTTTATTTTAACTAAGGCAAATGTGCAAATTATTACATCTTGCGTTGGACAAATTGCAAATATTCGATGTTTTTTTTTTTACTTTGTGACACAAAAGATACCAATCGTATTGAACGAAATCTGACCCCACTAATTGGTCGCTTTTACTATGTGCGGAGATATGTGTGTGTGCGTTCGTCAATTTGAGCGCCAAAATGGTAATCACAGAGTGATTTGCAATTTTTCTCATCAGAACCATTTTGTACATTGACGCGAATACGTCGTAAAGCGAAATCGTTCATCATCATCGAACAGCTATATAGTTTTGCACAAGTTTTTTTTTTTCAACAGTTAGTGTAATTTCACTTTTGATTTGTGTTGTAAAATTGGAACAATTATAAAAATGTCTGAAACGAAAGAAAAAAATTTAAATCAACAACAAGAAAATGCTCCCATGGAAACTGAATCTGAAATTTCAACTTTATCTACGGTCAAATCAACTACAAAGAATAAACTTGAATGCATAGGTTGCATAACAATTCCAACTGATTTTCAACAACTTGATATTTACCGTGGTCGAATCGTTTGTTGCATTTGCAAAGAAAATTTTGAAACGGAAAAGGAGCTAGTAGAACACGTGCATTCATTTCCAATGATTGGAAAATGTTGTTCCTGTTGTAAGGAGTTCACAGTGGAAGAAATGGTTAATTTTGAGAGCCACACATCAATATGTGCCAAAATATCTCGTCCAGATTTATCGCCACCCAGATCGACTACGATGCATTTTGAATATACATGCGACATTTGCAAGCAATTTTATAATTATAATCATAAATTTCAGCTTAATAAAGACAATTTCAATTTCCTACTCGTTTGTTGCGTTTGTAATGAAGATTTCGAAATATATGGGAAATTGTTAAAACACGTAAATGACTTTATGAAGAGGAGAGAATGTTGTTCATGTAATGAAAAATTTGCATTGAAGGATTTGGCTGAATATAGAAAACACGTATTGAAATGTATGCGAGTTCCGAAACAATCAAAGATTGAATAAAAAGAAGAAAAGAACAAACGCAAGCAACATTAATTCGATGAATAATTTTTTTGAAACCTAAATTTTTTTTGAATACATTAATTTAATTTTGAAGCAATTACAAAAAGGTTGGTTAAAACGAAAACAATTATTTTTTGCAAAAACATTTTTTTTTTAGGTTAGAATGATACGAATGAATAATTTTCTAAATTTAGTGATAGTTTCTATCTTTAACATTTTAAGGCCATTTCTCTGATAAAAACCGATTATTTTCCATTATTATTCATTTATCATTTATCATTTTTCTTTCTCAACAGAGCCAGAAGAGTTTGAAGACA
Source organism: Resseliella maxima (assembly GCA_029041755.1). Classification (NCBI taxonomy): domain Eukaryota; kingdom Metazoa; phylum Arthropoda; class Insecta; order Diptera; family Cecidomyiidae; genus Resseliella; species Resseliella maxima. Next base: position 83,734 of record JAQOWM010000542.1, read on the forward strand.
TAAAACAAATCCAGTTGATTAAAACCATCGCAAGGACAAATGGACAGTAAAAAAGTGTTCCAGCCGCCGGACGATGAAGAACAGTCAACAGATTATGGTGACATTTACAATAGAAAAAAGTCCCAACCATTGAATTAATCAATTAAAAAAATAGATCACTTTTGAATGTTTTGCATGAATATGTACCAATATTAAATAAAAAGCACAAATTAAAGTTTGAAAAAAAAAAAAAATTAAGTTAGAAAAAAACCAAAAAAAAAAAAAACTGGATTTGTAAAGTCGCTCAGTGGCAATGAAAATATTCTGAAAAAAAATAAATATTAATTATCGCAAAAGGTTTGTTTTTCATTTGAATTAAAAAAATTATTCATAAAAATAGACATTACGATGCGTTCAAAATGTGTAGAAATTGAAAAAACCACAATCGTATAGATGAAATGTCAAAAAAAAAAGATAAAATTCAGTATGGAGTACTATGCGGTGTTGGGTGAATAGTTTCACACATTGATTTTACATAAGATTGCACGGCTAGATGGTGCATTTAAATTTAAAATGTACATTCCACGTCGCGAACCACACACGAATGTCAATTTTCGTAGACAATTACATAGTCAACGCTATCAGATAAAAAAAAAAATTCATTCTTGGACTCCCTAGCGCAAATTGTAACTGTAATTGAACAGTTCAGAGTAAAAATGTTATTATTGAATGTATTTTTTGTTGTTTTTTGTATATTTAATACACTGAATAATAACATTTTTCCACGGAACTTTTCTACATAACATTTTTCCTTTGAACTGTTCAATTGATTTCATGAATTATATTTAAAATCTTGATTAAATAACTTTATCATGATTTATTTTTAATTGAAAAATCACATTTTCAGTTTTGCATTTATTTTGAAATTTTTTAAATTGCATTTAATTAAGTTCAAAATTAATTGTTCATTTATTCATTTAATTGTTACAAACGATTTTGCTCTTTTTTTATTAAGAACACATTTTATTGAATGCATTCATTGAATTTTTACGATATTTTTCACTAGCGAATTTTCTTTATTTTTAATTGCCAATTTGTCATTTATTCTTGTTTTTTTTTTTTATACTAAATGCGTATTATGCTATATGCTTCTTCGTAGTATGACATATATGTTCTTATTCATTTTATTTTTTTCACTAGCATTGTAATGACACAATCAGCGATACTACAAAGAAATAACACTATGCAACAATCGTGGAAACAGATCTCGCTGAAGTGAGCCCAATTTGAGTAAGAAAAATCCAATTATGAAATATTGTTGAAGCACGACCACCTTGGACCATTTTTTTTAAATCTAATAATTTTTTCATAAGGAAAAACATTGAAACTATCGGAAAAAAATCTGGAAAATACCAATCAATAATACAATGAATAATCCATATTTAAACTATTACTTAATGAAATTATTTTATTTTGTCTATTTTTGATATAATTTTAATGTGAAATTAACATTATTCTTTACTAATATCATTTTTCACACACAGTTTGTTGCCATTCATGCCAAAAACTTATTTATTTTTTAAGAAATTAAATTTTTTGAAAAAATTCGCATAGTGTAGTTTCTTAAAATTTTCTTCAATTAAAATGAGATAATTTCCTGTATACATTTGATTTCTATACAATATTTGTTTACTTTTTTTTTTTCAAATAAAAATTATTAATTAGAATAAAAAAAAGTTTATAGATTTGAAATTTAATTTTTCAATTTCACCAATACGAGAAAAGATATTTCATTCAGAATTAATTTTATTGTATTTATTGAATAATTTATATTAACATGTCATCGTCAAAATGTATGTGTATATTTTCCCAACTTCCTGTTTATCACGCAAATGGAATATCCAAGAATATCTTTTCTTAATGAATTATGCATATTTATTTTCCCAATTCCAAATGACAAAGTACAAATTGAATAAATTAGATATGTTAAATTATGATTTTATTTTTGGTGTGAAGTAAAAGTGTAATTATTTCAATGTTTATTTACTATTTGGCATAAAATAAACTAAGCTAAAAATAGACAAATTCCATTATAAAGTTTAGACAGCTGTTTGAAAACAAATAATGAATATTTCTCGAGAAAGTGTCTGCCCGAAGAAACCCATTTTCCATAACTATTTATTTTTCATAGAAAAATTATTATAAACGAGTAATAATAGACCATAAGAATGAAACATATCAACAATAGACCGTAAGTGCTGACAATTTCCAACAGAAATTCAAATTGGCAAGTATTTGCTGCATTATTATTTTTCTTCCTCTTCTTCTTCTTCTTCTTCTTCTTCTTCTTCTTCTTCTTCTTCTTCTTCTTCTTTTGGTTTTTGTTCTTTGAATCGTGCACACACAACAACACGCTTTCAATAATTCTTTATATTTTCACTCAATAAGTGTCTTTGTGCATTACCTTTTATGCATAATAAAAAACCAAAACAATAATTAATGTCATATTCAATTATTCATTGAGTGTTATTGTCCATTTTGAAAAAATGATTAATTCAAATTATTGTGGTTTTATGCTAATCCTAAATTAAAATAGATTATCACAATGATAAATAAGGCATTAGTGTCAATAAAATATTATTGATGAATGCGAAAAAGAATAAAATAACTGAATTATATTAAATGTCCAAAGGGGGATTTTAATCCCAAATATTCATGACTATTATTCGCTCAAAGCTCAATTATTTTATAGATTGCATAAAACCGCAATTTGATTTCATGATCCATGTATATTTTTCGATAAAACAAAAATTAATTGAACTAAATATGATTATTATTATTTTACCGCTCATCAAAATAATCAAAGGGAAAATGAATTGAACAATTTGTATAGAAAATTGTTTGTAGTACGATGTGGATGTATGTCAGTGGAACGTAATTTGTGGTTTAGTGTATCAGAGCAAAAGTTCCAATCATTTTATGAACATTTTTGTTATGGTTGCGCAAAATGTTGAATAATTGGCACATGAAACCCTTTCTATTTCCAAATCCCGCGTCAATAAATATTGTGAATTTTTGTCCCAAATAATATATAAAAATTGATTTTTCTTTTGCCAAATTCTATGATATCGTGATTTTTCTTCTCCTTTTTTTCAAATACAACAGAAACAGTGTTGTTTGATTCTTTTATATAACTTGTTGTCATCTGAATTTATTAAGTTTGAAATTTGCAAAATATCTTTCATTTTGGCCCAATGAACAACCCGATGAACTAATGAAAACGAAGCATTTTATCTGTTGTGTGTTGTTATTTCTTTTTCTTTTTCTTTCTTTTATTCTTTGTGTTCGTGCTTAGAATGCATAAAGTAGAATATTTCTTGACTAAATATAGATCAAGTTCACTGAATGTTACATCAATCGCACCAAGTTTCCATGACACTCGGTGCTCCTGTTGATGGCACACAAATATATGAACGATATACACAATTGAAAATTTATTGTGACTTCATCATTTGCAAGAATCCAAATTCACATTTCAGTTGTCTATTACCGATTTGGCATCAAGGATTTTCGGTCTTAAAACCATTTTGAATCAGGTGAATCAAATAATTATAATAGGAACTTTTATAATTAAAATCAATGTCTCATTTTCTTTCTTTTTTATAAAAAAAAAAAAAAAAAAAAAAAAAAAACTTAAATCATTTGCTTGAAACGATATAGCAATAAAAAAATTAAACCAAAAATGTGTACCGATTTGTGCTGTTATCCATACGGATCGTGCTGTTCATGTTCAACATATAGTTTGCATTCACATTGCAATTTGCGTTCATGCAAATATCGTTCATATTGTGATCCATGCGGTTTAGTGTGCGTACCAGAGATTCGTTTCTGCTATATTTGCTATCGACGTCATTGGAAATGCCGCCACTATTAAACATTTTCAACAACAAAATGAAGTGATGAAAAGAAAAACCAAAAAGAAAAAACTAAATCCAATCGCTATTTTATTACATTTCATCAGACACCAACATATTGATTGACACAATTTGACACATTTGCTTTTCACACACAAAATTCTCTATGAAATGGGCACAGCAGGTTCATTCATATCCAATAAATAAATAACAAATCCAACAATTTATTAACTTCTCATTTTATTTCAGCATTGGTTTTCACCTTTAGCATTGGATTTTCATCAATATGCAAAATATAGAATTCAATTGATAGCTGATGGCCGATAAAACACTTTGCTTCACATCCAGGCGCAATATTTTTTTTTTTTTTTTTTTTTTGGTTAGTTAGAGTGTAGTTTTGCATATATTTCAATGGTAACGCAAAGGAAGAAGGAGAACAAAGGCGGAGAATGTGTGAATGTGGCGAATTTATGAAGAAAGTCGATGAAGCATGAAGGAAGGACTACAGAGAAAGAAGGAAGGAAAATAATAAAGAGAAACAAAATAGAAAAGAGGGAAAAGAGAGCTAAAGAAAGGGAAAGAGAGTTAAAGAAAAAGAGAAAGAGTCCGAAAGAGAGGGAAAGAGAACGAAACAGAACAAAAGAGAGGGACATAGAGCAAAGGAATGAAATTGATTAAAATGGAAAGAGTTGATTTAATTGAGTAAAAAAATGTTATGTTCAGCATGCACCTCATACAAATTTCAAAATTTTAGTGCAAATAATTGTTAAATGTGAAAATTCAAATTTTAAACATATGCATTTCTTGATTATAATCTATTTACCATGAACAATTTGCATACAGCAATTATGATGTATTCATAATTTGTGCTAAAATGCAAATTTTAACATTTGTGACGAGCATTATTTAAATGAAACAATAATTTAAACAAAGTTCACGGAACAATCAAGCCAATCAAAATTAATATATATCGTTTTTCAATAGAAAAATGTCAATTTTTTTTTTCATCGCGATTTCGGTTTGTTTTATTATCGATCAAAATCAGTTCGATGTCAAACTGTTACATAAATTCAGATGGAAATCATTTAATTAGTCATTTGACCTGATCAAATTACTTTGACATTTTGCCACACCCAATTTTAATGATTGTTAACAATCTCTCCCTGAATATGATAAAATCCATAGCACAAATACACCTAACCAATAGTTAAATCATTATGAATCATTTTAAAACAAAAAGAAAAATACACACAATTTCGATAATTAAAAAAAATTTAATTTTCAATAAAAGCACAAAATGGACAATATTTTATTTGACAAAGAATACTTAGCATATTATTTAACATTTTCTGCAACAAAATTTATTACTTTTATGTAGAACATTGATTTAAATCAAAATTGATATTCTTGTTGTCTTTCAACATTTTTAGCGTTTAGTTTTTCGATTCAGTTAATTGTTTATTTTTTTTTGTTTCATTGAGAACAAAAGTGAATAGAAAAATTTTTTTCTTTTTTAAAATCATCAGTTAAAGAAGAAATGACAAAATAGAAAAATCTTGGTCAAAAACTAGTTGGAATTAATTATTATTAAAAGTCACATTTTTATTTCATTTCATTTTTTTTTTTTTTTTTTTTTTTTTGATTCTATTCCATCTAGTTTGAACATTTTGTCAAATTCAAATCATTTGATGTCAATAAACCTTTTTACTGCTTTTGCTTTCTATTGGTATTCAAATAATTTGCAAAAATTAATATTTTTTACCAATTTTTTTTTTTTTTGCTTCAACTCGTACTCCATCAACAAAATGTTCTGTTTTTCTTCTAACAATATTCTTTTAAACCGAGAATTCACTTCCTTTTTAAAATAAAAATAACAAATTTCCTAAAAATCCATTTGAAAATATGAAGCCAAAAATATTAAAATTCATGAGCGATTTTCCAGAGAAAAATCCACATAAAAAAAATCAATGTTGAATGAAATATGAAATACTAATAATTTGAATATTTAATTAAAATGAAGTGTGCTGTTGATGATGGTTGAATGAACGTTAGATTTCATGTTGCGAATTAAATTGCATATTTGAATAAAAAAAAAAAGACGAAGAAAGAAACGGTGGAAAAAAATTATGGATTTGTGAATCTCAAATTAAGACTAGCATAGAGAGCCAAAATGTGTTGTGAACTGGCGGGAATTTGCGCAAAATGGCCCATTGTTGTAATGTGTTCATGTTGTGATCGATTTTTTCATGAGCCTCATCACTCAGTACATATTTCATAACATAAACAATACAATGGCAGTAGCTCTTGATTAGATTTGTTGTAAGAGACAACAACATCCAATTTGACCAGATAATTTAACGGTGGTTGTTTTCCATCATCTTCGTCTACGTCTACTGTCCATACACACAATTCATTTTTCACGCACAATAACGTTGAGATGATTCACTTTCTTGGCTCGATGAAGTTCAAATAGTATGAGAAATGTGATGGAATGAATTGAGAAATAGAGCGTTAGAGTGATGTTTTACATTTAAAATGTTTTTTTTTTGTGTTGTGGGATCACGTATGCAGAAAGACAATGGAATGAATCCAAAAAGTAACGAAGAATGAGTGAAAAAAAAAAAATAAGAAGATAAAAAGAAATATGAAGATATTCACATTAAACATTCATTGAAAATGCTGTATTAATGACTTTCGTCTTTTTGAAAGACATTATTTACTGGCATATCTAGCTTTGACTAAAAAGCGCCCCGATTTAGGTTAATTCAAATAGAGCAGGCGTTCTTTTCAAACTTATTTCAACCGGAATAAGATTTTTAAGATCGATTAATAACCAGAAAATTTAATGAAATCACTTTTTGTATGTGCTTGTGTGTCTGCTATTTACATGCTTGAGATAGGATCTGTTTCTGTGAGCAACAAAATGGTAATTCTCTCTTTTGCCGCTCAATGTGTTTATTGTTTGAAAAGTGAGAAACAGATTTTAATGTGTCTTCGTCACGCGTACATCCATATTTTTTTTTTTTTTGTTTTTTTTTTGTTTTTTTTCGCACGTTGACTTTTGCCATTGGCCATGCATGATATACATAGATTAACGTTTCAACAATTACATTTTCTGAAATCGACACCAAAAACAAAATGTTCGACACTCAACATCCACACTTGTTACAAATACATACACAAATTGTGTGTTAAAATTCATCTTGCCAAATGCAAAGCCATAAAACTCACACGGTGTGAGTCACACCCAAACATCAAAATAATGCGAAAATAACAAAATTATCATAATTGACGATGTTTGCATTTACTCAATCATTAAATTATAAGATGTATGGTGATGATTGAGAGCAGGAAAGAGGAAATAAATGCAGACACATATGTGACAGTCTGTTGAGAAAGTGGCTCATTTGATAATTGATAGTTTCATCTTTCAATAGATAATTTTAGCTTGTAATTTCTTATCGTTGGAAAATTACAGCAAATGGAATTTTTCTTTTTTTTTACACAAATTAATTGTTGCTTTGTGTTAATAAATGCATTTGACGTTTTTTTTTTTTTTTTTAATAATTTCATTCAAATGTATTCAAATGCTTGCAACATTTTCAACTTTCTTTCTATCTTTCTTTCTTCTGCTTTTATGTGGACTATTTCTTTCATTCAATTCTAAAGGATAATTTTTCTTTTTCTTTCAACATTCATTCATATTGATTTTGTTTGTTTGAAATGCCCAAAAAAAAAAACTTAACTAACTGCCATTTCGGGTGGAGAAAAAATATCGTATTGGTTTTTCGTAAACAAAAACAAAAACGTTTTCTAATTTTATTTGGTTTGTTGATAAATTGCATCTCATAGCAATTCAATCTGAAATTGGTCACGCATACAATTTGCAAAACGGAATATCATTTCATTGATGATTTATTTATAAATTGCTGCTTGTGCAAGCGAGAGAGGGAGAGTTTGTAGCAAACTAAACATTGAATTGATATTCATTGAATTCGAATTGAAAAGTAATTTACATAAACCACCATTCGAAAATATATACAGGGTGTTTCATATAACAGGGCCACTACTCAGGAGTATTAATATCGAATTTTTTTTGCTACTGTCGTTTAGAGGGGACTAAGATAAGAATTTCTTTCGGAGTGGATTTTTGATTTTCCCCTGTGGGGTTGAGGGGGAGGGTTTTTTCCACTCAAAAAATGAATTTTTTCAAATCTTTGCAAATAAACTCAAAAATAAGTTCGAATATTTAGCTTTTCATGGTTTTATGGTATTCTTGGAGTCATTCTCTACAAGATAGAACAAATTTTCGATTGTTTGAAATACAAGGGGGGAGGGAAAGGGGTGATGAAAATTTATATATTCCCTCTTCATATTTTTCGATATTGTTTCACGTAAATCAAATTTTTCTTAACTCTATCATGTTCATCGATTCCTATTCTATAAGATAAAATGATTTTCAGATCATTTTTATCTGATTTAAGCCGGCCAGAGCCAAAATTTCGGCGGCCTAATCCATTTTTTACCCAATTTTCCTATATTTTTGAATTTTTTGTAAGGAAAGTGGTCCGACGACCTCTATTTTCCTTGTCTCTATCGTGTTCCTTGAGTCCGCCTCTACAAGATACGACAGATTTCAGATCTTTGGAATTGCTTCTAGGCCGGCCAAGGCCAACTTTTTGGCAGCCGACTCGGCTTTTTCACTTTTTGCGCATTATTTCGAAATTAAACTGAAGTTAGTAGTGTCTTCTTCACTTTATCGTAATGTTTGAGTCCAACTCTACAAGATAAGATAGATTTTGAATCATTCCATTTATATTTGAGGCCAAAATTTGAGCCGCTAAGCCGCCAACTCATTTTTTCAATTTTGGAGTTTTTTTTTATAAATGAAATCAATTATTTGTGGGTTTTTTGCATGTTTTGTACTGTATGAACTCCTTCCCATAAAATAGGCTAGTTTCTGTATCATGATTCGAAAATGGGTGCGTTCAAAGACGTTTGATCAATAAAAATCAATTTGAGCGGTTTAAACTCACCCATTTTCGCATCATCGACTGGTCATCGTAAAGATTGGATTGAGAGCTACACGATGACATTAGAACAAAATTGAAATGAATGCGTTTAAATGCATTCAAAGACATTAAACGATTGAAAACACGAAAACTTCAATTTTAACGTTGAATGTATTTAAACGTATTCATAAAATCGAAATAATGCGCAAAAAGTGAAAAAGCCGAGTCGGCTGCCAAAAAGTTGGCCTTGGCCGGCCTAGAAGCAATTCCAAAGATCTGAAATCTGTCGTATCTTGTAGAGGCGGACTCAAGGAACACGATAGAGACAAGGAAAATAGAGGTCGTCGGACCACTTTCCTTACAAAAAATTCAAAAATATAGGAAAATTGGGTAAAAAATGGATTAGGCCGCCGAAATTTTGGCTCTGGCCGGCTTAAATCAGATAAAAATGATCTGAAAATCATTTTATCTTATAGAATAGGAATCGATGAACATGATAGAGTTAAGAAAAATTTGATTTACGTGAAACAATATCGAAAAATATGAAGAGGGAATATATAAATTTTCATCACCCCTTTCCCTCCCCCCTTGTATTTCAAACAATCGAAAATTTGTTCTATCTTGTAGAGAATGACTCCAAGAATACCATAAAACCATGAAAAGCTAAATATTCGAACTTATTTTTGAGTTTATTTGCAAAGATTTGAAAAAATTCATTTTTTGAGTGGAAAAAACCCTCCCCCTCAACCCCACAGGGGAAAATCAAAAATCCACTCCGAAAGAAATTCTTATCTTAGTCCCCTCTAAACGACAGTAGCAAAAAAAATTCGATATTAATACTCCTGAGTAGTGGCCCTGTTATATGAAACACCCTGTATACAAATATGTATAACAACAAATTTAAATCAACTAAATGATTCGATGATTGCATTGTAAATGGACTAACAAACACAAAATTTATTTATTATATATCAATAATAATGGCAAAAAAAAAAACAAACAAAAACAAAAAACATATGTAAAATAGCATTCAATATTGAATAAATTGTGAATATTGTCACATTTATTATTAATCAACCAAATAAATTGTGTTTGTATTGCGCGATGGTTTGTGATAGGACTTTGGTATGTACGAGAAGGTTTTTTTTCTTTTATGATGAAAAACAACAACTTTTCTCACAACAACAACTGTTTACCCCATTTCAATGACAAAGTTTTTGTTTTATCAAAGGCACAAACTATTAGATATTATTGTTAAATACCCTTCTTTGAAATGCTTGACAACAAACAGATGTAAACTGTCGAAGAATTGGTTTTATTTGCAAATAAAATGGATATGAATATTCTGGTTTAGCACAATATAGTTATAGATGGAAAACTGGTAACAAACATTTCTTTGATATTTTTAACGAGCACTCATTCAGTTGCAAATTGATATCAACAGTGGTGGCGACAAAAACGAGGCCAATTACGGTACAATATTCTATATTTTTATACAATAAATCTATATCCAATCTATTCATTGAAGATTCTTTTTATTTCTCTCCCAATAATTGTTACGATTTGCAAATTTTCAACGCACAAGAAAATTGATAATAAATCTTTTTTAACAATAATTTTTAACAAATTGCAAACTGATCTAAAACATTGTCTGGAACAGCGGAAAAGGTAGGAAAATGAAGCAAAATGGAAAAAATGGAAGAAAATAAAGTAAACTGAAGAAAAAAATGGAAAATTATGCGAATTGAATAGAAAATTAAAATTTTAACATGAAATGACGGAAGGAATATGTTCGGTGAAAAATGAAAAAAAAAAAATTCATCGAAAAATTGTTCAAACTGTTGAATTGTTCAACAAATTTCAAAATGGAATTTACCATTTGCGACATTTGGTGAAATATGCCAAGTGATGTTGTACAAGTCATTCGATTCGAATGGAAAAAAGTGATGGGAAACATATAAATACATGAAAAACGATAGAAAAAACATTTTTAAAATTATTAACTTCCTTAAAGATGTTTATTTGCTTATCGATTAATGTACAAAATGCATTCGGTGATGCAAAAGAAAAAAAATTATCAATAACAAACCAAAGTGTGCAAATAATGTTAATGCGATGACAGGAGAGTGAGATAGTGAGTAACAAAAAATCGCAATAAATCTGTGTTACGAATGTTACATGCGAAATGGATTTGTAACATTGAATGCAATTTTATTAACTGTACAACGAGCATTACAGTGCTAGTTAAAGATATGATACGATTTTTTTTTTCTCTTCTCAAATGATAACGAGCAGTAGAAACTATAGTTAATTCACGGAACTAGTTCTACAAATGTGATTAATGTGGTGTAATAAAATCATAGCTAATATTAAACGGAATACATTGATTTGCTTGAGGCTTCAAGCTTTACCATGATTGTGGCTTTGAACTACGTGCATTGAATGTTAATTGATCGTAAAATATGGTGATAATGAGGGATATAGCTCTTACTCTTCACTGTCATACAAATTCATGTATAATATTGTCGCATCCGAGCCGCGCTCACTGTTTGTTCGCCTGTAAAATGTGCATTTTGTTTTCCGTTCATTAATAATAAGTTGTTTGGTCCACTATCCATCGGATAATTGCTAAATGATTAAATAAGGTTTTTATTTTCTTTACTCTCTATCGTTGTTTTAAGCGACACAATCGCGTTACACAATATTTACAAAACGCATCAAATCGGAAGCGATTGACACCAGAAATAGATTCGCGTAGACATATCGATACAACTATCCACCAGCACTCACTAAAAACTAATTCACAACTTTCTTTTCAACTTTGATGTCGTTCATTTGGATTTATGTATTTATTTGCACATTTCTTCTTAATACTTGCAAAAAAATAAAACTATTTTGATTTTTATCTCTTTTCTCACACAGACAAGTGTTAAAACACGTTTTTACAAAAACTATTTCTTGCACCCGCTATTTTTATTGCATTACGTTTTGATAAACTGAGCAAAAAAGAAAAACAAACCAAATCGATGTCATATCTCATCGGAATTTTTTAAATGCAATGAAAAAAATTTTTCACGGAGAGAAAATTGTTTATCTCCAAACTGAAAACTATGGAACTGAACGAAAAAAAAAGAAGAAAAACGAATAAAATCGAATGGGCTTTAAATGCACACATTCATGTAGAAAGTGAAAATATCTATGTTTTCCGTCTATTTGTGATTTAATTTTGCATTGACATAATTTCCAAATGTAAGTATTCCGATGATATGGCAATAATATGGAGAAATGAGGAAATATAGAAGAAGATTGACCAAAAACTGACATTTTTATCGGATGCCGCATAGCATTGAATCTCATTGAGTATCCAATAAATGATTGTATTAATGCTTTTTCTTTTTGAATAGTGAGCCTATTTCACGCCTACAAAAAGGCGATGAAAATTGTATATAAGGCGAAGACAAGATGAATATAATGATTGACTAAAAGTTACACACACACACACGCACACACAAATGCACATAATGTGCGCACAAGCCCAAACAAATTTACAAATTTTTATTGAAAATTGCAAAGTCATGTACGTACAATGTACTGTACACGGTGAATGTTTGATGACTTGAGCAATTTGTTTGTTTTGTGTAAAATTCAACGATGTGAAACGTTTTCCGATTTCAAGATTCACAAGTAATGACATTTTAAATGACTGAACAAAATGCATGCATAAAATATTCACATTTTCATGTTATTCTTTTTTTTTCATTATGTTTACATTTAATGTGATTAAAAGGTTTTCACATTAAATGAAGAGACATGATTCTAAGAAAATAATTTAATTTTCTCGTATATTTATATGCAGAACAGTTGCTCATTTCGTTTCGCACGGTCCATATATTTATATTATTTATGGTTATAACGTGAACTCGTTCTAAAATTGAACGTCAAATTACGCACTTTTTATTTGCCCAATTTTGACTACTTAAATTAAATTGAATATGTTATGATGAATGGAAGATCTGTAAACATTCAATTAGTTTTATCGATATCGGTCGTCTAGACTATTTGGTTACAGGTGAACTGTCTACTGCTTATGAATTCTCTCCCTTCTTTTTTATTGAAATAAAATTTTAAAATGTAAAATGGAGAAAAACTCGCAACGAAAATCTGGTTTTCTAGTAAATATTTTAATTTAAACTAGAAAAAAAAAAAACAAAATCCATTACATTTAGTACAAATTACAGTAAATGTCGAGTTAAAGTTAATTTGATGTGAATTCGAATTTGATTAAATTCAACAAATGGTCACAACATTGTTTTGTTCAAATTTTGATTGATTTACTTGCAACAAAAACACATAGACATACTGGGTGGTGGTGGTACTGCGACAATGTAATTTATAAACAAATAAGTGACATAGAGACTGAGAGAGATAGTGAAAGAGAGACAGAGAGACACGCACAGAGAGACAGACACACACACACACACACACAGATAGAGAAGAGAGAGAGAGAGAGAGAGAGAGAGAGAGAGAGAGAGAGAGAGAGAAAGAGAGAGCAATAGCTCTTAAGAGACATAGAGATTCTCTTAATGCGATAAAGAAAGAGAGATGAAGAAAGAGTGGAAGAGAATGTATGAGCCTGTATGTCTGCGTGTGATTTGCTAATGTGTATGGATAGAGAAATGAGCAGCCTCATGACCCAAACGAGTAATAAAAGTGTAATTCGGTTGGTGAATGCAGCTCAAATGTCGCATTGACCGGTTGCCCATGTGTATATAATCGGTGCAATACAAAAGTTAAAATTAATTCCAATTAAAGGAAAATTGACTTTTTGATACTAAAGACATGAGTCTGCTTATTGAAGTATCTCTATCTCTCTCCTACATCTCTTCCCACTCACTCTATTTCAGTAATCCAGTAATGATGTGCCATAGAAAAATATGTTTAAATTGGTTTACAACATAAATGCATATATGGACTATTAAAATGAATTGAAAATGAAAACTGACAGCAGCATTAAAATGGAATGGATTAGTTGAATTCGATTTACACCCGCATCCAAAAAAAATTGACCAACCAATAATAACCATATAGTATTAGTTCACATAAACAATCAACATGGTGATCAACATGAAAAACTAGTATGCAATATGCAGTTTGAAGTAATCACTTCGGAAATTCGGTTTTAATATGATGATGATGGTGTGGTTCAACTGGAATTGTACGCATATCGGTGAAATAGCAAAAAAAACCTGCCTGCATAAAAATCCGAAAGAAACTGAAAAAGAAGAAGAAGAAGAAGAAGAAGAAACCAAAAATAATAAATAAAAACAAAAGAGTTGATGATGCAAGAAGAGAGCATCATAATTTGTTTTGATATTCTTTCGACTTGAAAATATGCAATTTCGTAGTAGAAAATGTATGCGCTGCCTCATTGAATAAAACACACAAAACGAATTCAACCGTTATATATAGCGTATATAGCGAATGAATAGAGAGAAAATAAATGAAACATCTGTTTCGAGCAAGTAAAACACTGTTGTTCGGTTGTGGTGAGTCGATTGCGCCGACTGTTTCGCGTCGTCTCATCATCGCTTCAATGAGAATTGCTAAGTCAGTTGTACACTGGTTTCGATCGCGAATGGTTGTAACATCAGTGAATGCGCGTAGACTCGTTGCCGATTTATATATGTAATGAAGAAGATAAAAAAAAAAAAAAACTAATAAACACACCACGAATCGCGGTACCATACCGTTGTCATTTGGCTCGGCTTCTTCGAACCAGTTTTTGTTCTTTAAACGAGAAAATTCAAGAAAGAAAAGAAAATAAAACAAAAAAAATAAAATAAAAGAAGTTCATTATGTGTGTGTGTGGCACTGTTTGTGTGCATGTTGTTTTACTATGAAAACAAAATAGTTCATCCCGTTATCAAACAAGTGTTAAAACATTCTTAGTTGTGCGTGCGCATGTCCAGTGTGTGTCCACATGTATCGTATATTTCGGGCAAATGCAAACGGTTGAAGAATAAGGTTAGTTTAGTAATTATGCAAAAGAAACACAACCGAAACAGAACATAAAAACAACACACAACGATCAGTTCTAGTGAAATGACTTTTAATCTGGAAAATAAAACAGATAACAAATACTATTTTTACTAATTGAATTTTGAGCAGAGAATTTTTGTTTTCAACGAATTTCACAATATCAGTTTGTTTGTTATGAGAGATAGGAATATGAGCGCGCATGTGAATATGGATTGCACGCAGTATAAGTCGATTGCATGGCTGTTTTTGTTGCTTTTGTTTTTTTTTTTTGCGTGAGGGACTGAGAACAACTGAGCTCATTTATTGATGCAATTACGGCTCACCAAACGATGTTCTATTTAATGCATCAATGTAACAGCATTGTAATGCAGATTCAGTTAATATTCAGACTCTGAATTTCAGAGAGATAAAGAGAGAAGGAGAGGGAGAGAGAGAGAGAGAAAGAGAGAGAGAGAGAAGAGAGATGATTATTTTGAATGATTAAATTGCCTATGTAAATATGATGCATTTATTTGTTTTAAGGAGAAGGTCATTGTGAAATGAATTGTGACCGTTCAAATGAATTCATTGATTGACATAAACCACAAATAAACAAACAAAAAACGAAATCATTTATCGTGTTTCCGGAAGTAATTTTTGTGTGTTGTGCTGGATTTGAATGTAGCCAAGAATTGTGCGCTGAATTCCAGCAGCCATACACAGTCTTCTCCGTGCACAGAAAAATTTCGTATAGTGTCGACAATCATTGTTACATTATTGCTATTGTATATGTTCTCTCGATATCCCTAGTTGAATAAATAAATTGTGTTGGTTGATCATGCGCAAATTATTTCTCTCTTCTAGTTTCATTTCGTTTGAATTTTTCGGTGTGGTTGAGTGCTTGCATCAAACAAAACAAAACATCCATTGTACATATAAACATTGGTTTGGTGTGTTTGCATCTTTGAACAGCATCAAGAGAAAAACAAAATCATCGAATCTCTCGTTCTACTGTGAAAGTATCAACAAATCTATGACTAGTCGATGCTTCTATTTCTCTCTCTCTGTCTCTCTCTCTCTCACTCTTTCTCTTGTTCGGTTTTTATCTCCATCTCACTCTCTATATGATTCTCTTTCTGTCTCTCCCTTGTTCAACCTCATGTTGAGTTTTGTTGATTGTGTGTTTCTTTTGTCTTTCATTTTGCGCATCATGCGTTTTATTTTGATTTAGCAATTCATTTGGTTTTGTTGTTTCTCTGGTGCTCTATTGTTTATATGTGGAAAAATGTGTGTATGTGGTTTTGGAAAGAAGACGATTGTGCTAAATTGATGTGCAGCACTGATATCATATGTTGCTGCTGCTGCTGCTTCTGCTGCTGATGTTGCCATTGTTGATCATCATCAATTCAAACATATCTTCTAAGCCCCATCGTTTAGTATTCGAACGATGAAAATTACGAAGCGATACAGCTCTTCGTTAGTTCATTTATTCGCTGGAAAAATTCATAAT
Source organism: Resseliella maxima (assembly GCA_029041755.1). Taxonomy (NCBI): domain Eukaryota; kingdom Metazoa; phylum Arthropoda; class Insecta; order Diptera; family Cecidomyiidae; genus Resseliella; species Resseliella maxima. The sequence continues at coordinate 100,167 of JAQOWM010000542.1, forward strand.
AAGAACATGATCACGACGTATGGAAAAAGTTACACACCATTTTGTACATTGATTATGTTTTGTGTGTTGTGTGTGTGTACGCGCGCGCGCGTGTATTTTCTTCTTTTCACATTTGTTGTTGTTCATTCTTCTGCAATTTGTAACGGATCTTGAAATCCCTGATTCCGAGATTGCGATTCCCCCATTTCATATTTGAAATAGCGGAAAAAAACAATATTCATCCAGTCATTGTGGCCGCACGCATGCCTCATTGATCGATTGGCTATTTTTTTTTTTTCTTTCTTTTTTTCTAATCGAATGTATTTCTCGGTATCTTGGCATCACGTATCGATCGTAATCAATAGAAATATTTCCTACCAAATTTCATTGCATTGTCGATTGATTAGAGTCTATCGATGGAAAATGTTGAAAAAATAAAAACATCGATTTGCCCATTTTCCCATTTGAACATGAAAAATCTTTCATTCAAATGAAAATTCTCAATTCAAAAAGAATAAAAGTGCCGAGAAACGAGTGAAGAGAAACAAAATCGCATACCAACTGATTCCACTTTTTGAAATATATCAATTTTGATTTTCAGGATGAATGCGTTGTTAATTTTTTTTTTCTCGCGTCATTGTTCTCAGCCATTGTAAATATCAATTTCAATAACTGTGCACATAAGTTCCGTTTCCAACATTAGGCCATAATTTCATTGCTTAAAAATTTTGACGATTGCAAGATCTTTAAAAATTTTTTCTTTTTTTAATAGTTTTGTTCGGATTTTGGCGCGTTTTCGACTATTTTTTTTCTTTTCAAGCTCAAAACGTTTCAAACAAAAACTGAAAAAGCAAAAATGAAATAAAATAAAATGGTATTTTAGGCGCAGCGAAACAGTGTAAAATTGCTTGTGAATAAGAGAGAATTTCACCCATTGTTTGTTTTATCTTCACGCTCAATTATTCACCTTTCAACCGATCGAGTGTGCTCACTACAATTTTTGTTTTTTTTGACTCACCTTAGAGCATATCGAATAGAATCGAATCAGGCGTGACAATGAACGATAGTGAAAAAGAGAATCAATGAAATTGTCATTCATTCAATGAAGTTTTGATGAACATTATTTTCTTTTCGTTTTCCTTTTGTCAAGAAACGAGAAAATAACATTTCTATTCAACTGAAAAGAAGAAATCATTTAATTGTCAATCAGTTAATGGAGATGAAATAGCGTATTAGAATTGATACTCTTCCTCTCTTGCTCATATTAATGTTCAATGCAAATCTGCTTGATGTATTTCATGCACGAACTTAAGCGCGCACACGCATTTATTCTTCATCTCAGTGTTTATTGTTCTCGTTTCCATTTTTATTTTCGCTTCTCATTGCTTTTCTTCTGGAGTTTGTGTTTGTTTTGAATAAGTGCAATTTGTGTACCTTTGTCTCGATAAGCATGACGACGTCGACGGTGAAGACACACAACAAAATTTCATTTTTATTGCACGAAGAGACGAAATTAACTTGCATATAAAGGTGACATTGTGTCGTTTATTATTATTTACAAAATCGAATGTCGTAGAAATGTAGGAAAAAAAAAAACAAAAAAATTTGATTTTCATTTGTGGTAACAAATCCAACAAAAACAATATTCCTTTTGTGAGAGACTGTTCGACAGTTAAGAACCGATTGATGTCTATGTCGTGTGTAAATGTCGAATGGCCCATTCTTATAGTGTAAATGACCGCAAAATTAGTGAATACAAACCGAAAAGCAAAACAACCCGAATGAAAGAGTTCATCATTCATTTTATATTTACAACAAAATACACGCAGATCAAGTCAATTGTTTTAGTTCTTTCTCTTTCTTTTACGATATCTATTGCGCTCTGACACTTTCTGAATCACTCTCTTTTTATATCTACCTCTATCCCACTCTCAAGTTGTCTTTCTCTCTTCCTCTCGCTCTCTCTCTCCTCTCTCTCTCTCTCTCTCTCTCTCACTCTCTCTCTCTCTCTCTCTCTCTCTCTCTCTCACTCTCTCTTCTCTCTCTCTCTTTATCTTCAATTTTCTCACTCTCAATTTTTTTTTCTCTGAATTTTTCTTTCTCTTTTGCTTTCATGTGATTTTTTGTTGTTGCAAAAACCAAGTCATTCATTCAAAGAAAATTTTCACTATGAATAACACAATAAAAACAGTTATTGAAAATGACCTTTAATGGCCTGCCGCGTATCTATTTCCAAAAAGAAGAAAATAAAAAGTTCAAATGACCTGTTAGTTGAATGAAAAATAAGTGACATGTGAGAGAAAAAAAGAGATAGAGATAGAGAGAGAGAGAATATTGCTTTTATTCAAAAATTCAATCCAATGAGCGTCTCATACAAGCAATTGTATTAATAAGCAATACGCAGCGGAAAAAAGATCTAACTGCCTTGCTAACATTAACAATATCAAACGAAAAGAAGAAGAAGAGTAAAACACAGAGAATAAAATAAGCAGAACGGAAATAAATGTTTGTAAGAGAGCACAGCAGCAGCGTTGAAAAGCAACAACAATTCCCAAAACAATGACCCATCGACTGAAGAAACAAAGATGAATTTGTGTTTGCTGTGTGGTGCAAAAGCAACAACAAATCGAAATGAGCCAAACGCATCATCAGCACATTTCCTAGTGTGTGCATCAAGCGAAGCCCTCATACAATCATTATTTATCTCATATATATGCTGCTGATTCCTCTTCATCTTCTTCTTCTTATTTTTTTAATTTTTATTTTTCTTGTTGCTATTTTTGCTTAAAAGATATGGCTAGCGAACGCGATATGATACTGTTATGCGTTAGCTATGTATGTTACATAATAATTGTTCCTTCCAATGCCTATTTCTCAACCTCGAGCCGAAGTTCGAGTTCTTTTGTTAAACTCGATGTTGTTTTACTTCGTTTTTTTCTTCTGCTTCTTCTTTTTTTCGTACTTGTTTTGTTGATGCAAATAGACACTTTTTGTTTCGTTACGCGTACATGCATTGTCTCGCAAACGGACAATGAAGAGACATAAAACAACACTCATGGTGGCATTCGTCGGTGTTGTTGTTGTTTTTTGTTTTTTGTTTTTTTTTTTTTTTTTTTCATCGTTGTTGTTGCTGTCATTGACATGATGATGATGATGATGATGGTCAACGATGCGCATATGATAGAGAGACAGAGAGAAACATATCAAGTGAACAATTACAATTAGAAGATTCAATTTACAATGAATTGTGATTGCATAATTGGGAACATTGCTATACATATAACCACCAAGACGAACAAGAAGCTATATGTTAGCCATCAAACCGAAGCAACGATTCTCTCTCTCTTCCGTTTGTATGTGTGTGTGACGAGATTCATGGTTGGTCGAAATTCAATCTGTCTGCATTCTGCATACATTTTAAAAAGAGATAGATTTTTCAGCAAAAATTTTTTTTAAACAATTCCGGATGAATAAATCACATCTTTTGACAGAGGAAATCACATTTCCTGAGACATAGCTGAGAGAAAGCTGCATTTTTTTTCGACAATCACTTTTTTTACTCAGAAAAAAATACACACATTTTCTTTGTAGAAAATCATATTTTTGTCAAAATTTCAGACATTTTTACCATAGGTGTGAAATTTTGGTACTAATTAGTAGATTTGTTAGTAGATCTACTAAATAATGTTAGTATTTTCATACACAATTTTGCAAATCTACTAACAAATCTACTAATTAGTACAAAATCGCACACCTATGATTTTTACTTATTCAAAATAATTTCAATATTTATTAATTAATAATAAATGACTTTGCTTCATGTGCAAAAAACATATGCTTTACATAAAATAGATCATACATTTCTTCTTGCTATTAGGTTTTTAATTTTGTAAAGAAATGAAAAAAATAAAAGAAAAGAATGTCATTGAGTCATTTGAGATAGGCCTTACTCATTAAAATATTTGCACGTCAAATTTTCATTCGTTGGTCCAATTTGAATCACATGTTTCCTATTTCTTTCCCAAATTTTTATTTGTTACTCAATATGATATTAGATTTCTAGTGAATCACCTCTCTGTTTTGAAATGATGTTTTTTCTGCTCTTGCCTTCAACGATGTGAAAAAAAGTAACCTTTGCAAAAAAAAAAAAAGTAAGAAAATAAATATAAAATGTGCGTGAAATTGATGGCAGATAATTAAATTTCAGATCAAATTGTGTACGCGTTTCTTTCGTAAATTTCAATTTCAATGGTCGATCACATTTAAAGTTACAGTTTTAAAATTGATAAAAATTGAATGCCACTGTTCGTGTCCAATGTTTCACACACAGTCTATATAAAATGTAAATATTTTGCTATTAAAATGATATAAAAATACATTAAATCCTGTATATCATTGGACTTTCAATAGAAAGTCAACTATAAATATGCATAAGTTATTTGAGGTAACGAAGAAAAACAAAAAAACAAAAAAAAAAAAAAAACATTTTGTATATCTTATTCTGATGATCTATCGATACTTGAATTGATTATGGATATATAAAAAACGTATTTAATTGAATTTATTATGAGAAAAGCGCTAGAAAGTCGTAAATTCAACAAATCGATAAAACTCCGCCATTCACCGATCTAATTTAAGAAGATAACTTGAAACAATAACCAATCACATAAATTACACTAAATATCAAGATGATCAAATGTAAGTGCTTTGTATAAACGGATCGTAAAAGACATTTTATGATATTGTTGAAATCTAAACAGAGACAAATCACATATAAATAGAAATGTTTTTTTTTTTTCTTTCATCTTTTTCATACAAAATGCGTATTATTGTAAAAAGCCCAAACATTGCATTTGGTAAAGAAAAATTGGAGAAAATGAGAAATAAAAGTGTGTAGCCGTTTTTGAGGTTTATTTGTTTTTAATTAATTGTCCGTTCAAAATGTACTCTATCATTTTGCTAGTTTCGATATATTAAATAATGTTGGCGCAATGAGTTGGCGAAAACAAAAACAAAAATGGTACGCGTGAGCAGAGAATCAAATTTTTGTTAGAAAGCAATAGAAGAGAGAATAGAGAAAAAAAAACACAGTAGAGCGCAGAACACAGCACAACGAAAATACAAAAACGACCGTGCAACGTTTCAAACATAACCATCGGCTAGAGAATCAACGACGGACAAAACAATAATAATAATAACAAAAATAACAAAAATAAAAGAAAGAAAAAAAAAATAATGCCATGAGCCGTTCCCAAAAAATCACAATGTATTCAAGTGTGTTTTTGGTGGTTAATTATTTTAATGTCCGCATTTTGAGCGCTCATTTGGTGTATCCAGTATTTTACGGCGGACATATTTTTGGCAACGGTTTTTTTGTCGTTTAGATATAATAGTTTTTCCACCATCGAATGAACCAAAAAAAAAAAAAAAATGTGTATAAATAAAATGAGCATTCCGTTAATATCTTAACGCTATTGTAACGCGTTTTTTCGTTTCGGCAAATTTTTGCGTGAGAGCTGCGACGATGTGGTCAGGTGGTTGGCTGGTTTGCGTGCACCTTGTTTGCTCAAAACTTTTATTTATATATATCAGGAAATGGTCTTTATATACACCAGACAAACTTCTTCGACAATGGTCTTAGCTGCAGTCATGGCAGTACAATCAAAAACCGGTACCATGATCACGTATTTGGTTAAATCGCATGAAATAGAAAAAATATGCTTGTGGCCATCATCCGAATTCGGATTTATTTCACCCACAAAATCAACGTAAATCTTTTCGAATGGTGCACTAGCTACCGTTGTTATTTGTAATGGAGTGTGTGTGTGCCTGTGCACTTTCGTTTTTTCGCAAACTGGACAATTTTTTATATAATTTTTTATGTCCGTATTCATGGAACGCCACGTATAGAATTTTCTCACCGTGTTTTTCATGCGTTCAAAGCCCCTGTGGGCGCCCACTGGTGAAGTATGATATATGCGGAGCACTTCGTTTATTTCTGCAACATCGCATATTTCAATTTGCTCACCCGTGAAGAATGTTATTGACACATTAGAATGCTTGAAAATCTCTTTGAATTGCATTTTTATTTCAAAATATGTCTTGAACGTTGCAATTCCAAAGTTCACCGCTATTTTTTCCAAAAAATTGTTTACGCATTGCCCATAAATTCCCATAATTGTGGATTGCAACTCAGAAATATCAAAATTTATTTTGGGTATTAACACCAAATCAATTTTGTCAGTAATTTTTTGAATTTGATACAAAGCGTTTGTATCAAGGTCAACTTTTCTTTTGATTTTTAATTGCAATTTTTTGAATGTCAAGCATGCTTTGTCGTCGATTAACCATAGAATTTTTTCATACTTCTTGTCGTCAAACGAAATGCTTGGCTCTTCGTTTATGAAATACGATATGTTTGACTTTTCGCCTGATTCAGCTTTATCACGCATAAGATTTTCTTTTGCTCTACTTCGAGTTACAACATTCATAATGGATTTTGTTGCTTGATTTTTTATCAAGCTGAAACACCTAGTTTCGACCTTTGAAATACGCGAAAGGCAATCGCTAACCACATTGTTTTTGCCTTTCCTATACATAATTTCAAAGTCATATTCTGAAAGTGTCAATTTCCATCGTAACAATCTGCTACCCACTTTGTTTTGACTAAACAGATATGTAAGCGCTTCATGATCTGTGTGCACCACGAATGCTTTGCCCCATATGTAATGTGCAAATTGTTCAATTGCCAAGATAATTGCTAGGAGTTCTTTATGAGTCGTTGAATAATTTTGTTGGCATTCATTTAATGTTTTTGAAAAATATTCTATTGGTTTATCGCACGGTGGTGGATCATTACTGATATATCCACCCACAGCATGAAAACTGGCATCCGTGCTTATGTAAAATTTACGCGAAAAATCCGGAAATGCTAATACTGGTGCCGTGCATAGTGCTTCTTTCAAATCGAGATATGATTTCTCACATTCATTTGACCATATAAAATCGGCATTCTTTTTACACAAATTGTGCAAAGCCTTTGCCCTTTGCGCGAATTGTTTAATATATCGACGGAAATACGAAGCCATTCCAATAAATCTCTGTACCTCTTTAATGTTTGATGGCGTGGGAAAGTTTCTTACCGTCTCAACATTTTTTTCACTTGGCCGCGTTCCGTTTTTATTGATTACATGGCCCAAATATACCACCTCTCTTGCAAACAGCTTGGTCTTTTCAATTTTTAATTTCAGATTGTTTTCTCTTAAACATTCAAAAATTTTTACCAACGATTTTGCGTGACCATCTACTGTTTTGCTGTATGTTAATATGTCATCCATATATGCCATAATGTTTGCAAACGTAAGCACAGATAAAATGGTCGTCAAATACATTTGCCAAGTAATTGGACTCCCCTTTAAACCGAACGGCATACGTTTATACTGATACTTCTGATTATCAACTGTAAACGCCGTTTTTTCTTTGTCGCAATCACGTAATTTTATTTGGTGGAATGCAGCTTCGACGTCTAAAGTCGAAAATATGCCACATCCATTCATTTTTCCCAATTCTTCGTCAAGATTGGGCATTGGAAACGTCTGTGTTTCCGTTTGCTTGTTTACGTTTTTATAATCATTGACTAGCCTGTATTCTTTTTTGTCCGTTGAAGACTTTTTGGGCACCACCAATACAGGTGAATTCCACAAAGATGTACTCGGCTCAATGATATCTGCTTTTATCATTTCGTCAATCTTTTTCTTTATAATATGCTTTTGCGCAAACGGAATTTTGTATTGCCTAGTATTTACAGGATTAATGCCCGGTGTAGTGAAAATGCGATGTTCACAATTTTTTGCAAATGTGAAACTATCATTTTCAACATGAAACACATCGCTGTAATTATACACCAATTGCTTTACAATTTCTTTCTCTTGCTCTGTACAGTGATTCGTATCCAATTTCGATAAAATGTAATTGGCTCGATCATCACTTTTCTTGGTTTCTTTTGCTTTAAAACTATATACGCTATAGTTCTCTATGCAATCAAATTCAATATCCAAATCTGACAATTCTACGTCATGATCAGATTCATTAATCACGCTAATTGTGTTATGATTCCTATCTATTATCGTGTCATGACAATATACTCCGTCGCCAAACGCTTTTGCTTTGCAAAGAATCAATTTGTCAGTTTCAATTTTGAAATTTCTTATGCTGAATGGCATTATATTGACTGATTTTTTTCCCATTTTTACGTCAGTTTGAAGCAAGGTCATTGTATTTATTTTCGCTTCCATGGGCAGTTCAATGTTCACTTTTTTGCAACTTAATTTTTCATCAGCTAATAAAACCGACGTATCTGATTTCAATGAATCGCATTTAGAAACACTCGTGTAGACCAGTATATTGCTACAACGATTCGGTTTAATGTGAACATTGGACTGTTCGAATGCTTGTCTTTCTGGCAGCTCATACAGACTATGCCATGGTGGCAATAAAATTGTCATTTTTAATGATTCGAGGTAGAGGTGTCAAACGGACGGACAGAGGACGGACAAATCGTGTCCGTCCGTAATTTTGCGAAATTTAGGACGGACTATTTATTCTGTCCGTCCGTTTTCGAATTTAGGACGGACATTTTTTTTTTGTTCGTCCGTTCTTCAATTTAGGACGGACATTTTTTTTTTGTTCGTCCGTTCTCGAATTTAGGACGGACATTTTTTTTTTGTTCGTCCGTTCTCGAATTTAGGACGGACATTTTTTTTTTGTTCGTCCGTTCTCGAATTTAGGATGGACATTTTTTTTTTGTTCGTCCGTTTTGAATTTTAGGACGGACATTTTTTTTTTGTTCGTCCTTTCTCGAATTTAGGACGGACATTTTTTTTTTTGTTCGTCCGTTTTGAATTTTAGGACGGACATTTTTTTTTTTGTACGTCCGTTCTCGAATTTAGGACGGACATTTTTTTTTTGTTCGTCCGTTTTGAAATTTAGGACGGACATTTTTTTTTGTTCGTCCGTTTAGAAATTCAGGACGGACGGACGGGCTAATTTTTAGGACGGACGAACAATTTCCTCAAACGGACAATTTTCGGACGGACGAACATGAATTTGGTTCGTCCTATTAAAAATTTTTTTTTTTTTTACAACGAAATTCTTTGAACTAAAATCCTGTTTTTAACGCAATTTGTTTTCCAATTAGTTTTAAGCTATTTCTCTCTCTTCTATCCTTTCTCTTCTTTACACTTTATTTTTATTTTTATTTTTTGTTATTTCTATTGCTTTATTCATCATTGTTAACGTAACTTAATTTTGAGTGAATTTATTATTGTATTTCCCCTGTCTCTCCAGAGGCAGGCCGGTTTTACCATGGTTTTCCGGATCCAATCTTGGTATTGAAGCTTCACTTTAATACCATCCCACCCCTGATTGTATTCTCTTTGCTAAAGTCGTACCATGGGCGGAATTTATGTCGCATTGGGTCTTTGACCAGCATGTTTACTAGCTTGCTAGTGAACACATATTGACATAAATTTAGAAATGTGTCTATATTTTAATAATGATCAAAATTAAAATGGTAAACAAAAAAACAGATTTTCAATAAATTTCAAAATTCTTTTTCTCCAAATTGTTTTTTCCTATTTTTTACAATTTTTTTTAAAAAATTTTTCAATTTTTTTCTTCAATTTTTTTTTTTTAATTTTTTCCAATTTTTTTTTTCCAATTTTTTTTTTCAATCATTTTTTTGTGCAGAATACACGTATTAATAAATCTTTATAAAATTTTTCAATAGGACGAACCAAATTCATGTTCGTCCGTCCGAAAATTGTCCGTTTGAGGAAATTGTTCGTCCGTCCTAAAAATTAGCCCGTCCGTCCGTCCTGAATTTCTAAACGGACGAACAAAAAAAAATGTCCGTCCTAAATTTCAAAACGGACGAACAAAAAAAAAATGTCCGTCCTAAATTCGAGAACGGACGTATAAAAAAAAAATGTCGGTCCTAAAATTCAAAACGGACGAACAAAAAAAAAATGTCCGTCCTAAATTCGAGAACGGACGAACAAAAAAAAAATGTCCGTCCTAAATTCGAAAACGGACAAACAAAAAAAAAATGTCCGTCCTAGATTCGAGAACGGACGAACAAAAAAAAAATGTCCGTCCTAAATTCGAGAACGGACGAACAAAAAAAAAATGTCCGTCCTAAATTCGAGAACGGACGAACAAAAAAAAAATGTCCGTCCTAAAATTCAAAACGGACGAACAAAAAAAAAATGTCCGTCCTAAATTCGAGAACGGACGAACAAAAAAAAATGTCCGTCTTAAATTCGAAAACGGACAGACAAAAAAAAAATGTCCGTCCTAAACGAGATGACGGACGGACGGACGGACAAACTTTTGTTCGTTTGACACCTATAATTCGAGGTCTATGATCGATTTATAATAAAGCAAAAAATCCATGCCCAAAATGCCGTCATAATTTAAATAAATATCTTCACCGGCTATTTGGAATTGCTGCTTCAGCTCTATTCCATTTATGATCATATTACCAAATGCTGCACCGTGTGTTTTTATTGACCGCTCTGGTCCGTTTATGCCAACGAGACAATAACGAATTTCCGGATAATACAACACGTTGCTTTTAATGCATGACGATCGCAACATCGACGCGTGTGCGCCAGAATCTATGAGCAATCTGATGGGTTTTGCACAAATTGAAATACAAGTCGTCAGCACCATATCATTCTTTTCAAGTGCAACAACGCTTTGCACGTAAATTTTGTTTACTTGCAATTCCTGTTTCGGAATATTTTCTGAATGATTTTTCACCTGTGGTGAATTTGGTACCGGTAGCATGCTAGCTGTTCTAGCACTTGCAAATGGGAATAATTTTAATTGATTATTACTGATATAACTCCCTCGCGATGGTTCACCCATATTACTTCTTGCCTGAGGTTCTATCTCCGCAGTTACCTGCGTTTGAACGGTGTTCGTAGCAGAAGTGCTTTCCGCCGATGTGACACCATTCTTTGCCTTATTTCGGAAACATCGCTCAGAAGGATGATTTGTTAGTTTGCAATGCACACATGGGTCATATTTCCCACGATTGTTTTTGCCACCTCTTGTGTTCTTTTTCTCGCTATTTTCGGGTGTTTCATGAGATTTCTTGTCATTGTTTTTGGCATTATTACTTTTACCATTGTTATTATGGTTGTTGCCATTGCTCGAATCGCGTTCTATGTTAGAAGCTTTCAATTCTTCCGTTTTCTGAGATGCATGAGCTATTGCATCAATCAGTTTTGTATGCTCAATGTTCATTGCCATGAGTCTTACTTTCTCGCTGAAAATATTTTGTTTAAATTTTCGGACTGCGAGCGACTCGTTCATGGCTCTTTGAGCCTCTTGAACTGCAGCATTTTCATTCAAAGTGGACGAATTCAATATTTCTAACAATTTTTTCGTGCGATTCGCATAAGACTCAATATCTTCTTTTACACCCTGTTTAATTGCGAGCAATTTTTCTTGCGCTGTTTCGAAAGGTATATCGCTTCGAACATATCTATTTCTAATCATTTGTTTTATTTCAGCCCATTGCTTATTTGAAATGTCACCCAAAGCTGAAGCATTAGCTAAACGAGTTCTGATTACAGTCAGCACTACTTCGGTTTGATCAGGTGCGAGTGTAATCATCATATCCGCGTTAGCTATGAATTGAATTACTTGAGGTTGGCTTTGACTTGAAAAGTCATTTATGCCGCTCAAGATAGCTTCTACAGGCAATGGCATTTTTTCGTTATTATTGGGCGTTTGCGGGCGTGATACACCCTTTTCTACTAACGGAATTGATAAATTTGATTGAATTTGTGACAAATTATCTAATGAATGCGTTATCGTTTGAGCGTGATCGGAAGGATGCGCTTGAGCGAGCACACTTTCAGCCACCGATTGCGACAAATTAGACAAACTCTCGTTTAAAACCGAAGAATTTGGATTGAAAAGTATTTGAGTATTCACTTCTCCTTGATAATTTTCGTCAAGAACGTTTTCTATTTGAATTTTTTCGAGTCTATTTTCTGGTAAATCTGTTTTTAAATTCAAAATTGTTAATGCTCTTAAAATTTTAAGCTTAAAACCTCCTATTTTCTGATAAACGTTTTGTTTTGAAGCTTCGTCAAATTGCAAATGATGTTCATTAACGTACCCTATAAAATCATTATATTTAGTTATCAAACTAATTTTGTATTGTTCCACCCTACGTTTTTTCTCTTCAATGTCGCGCGGCAATTCTCTAGTTTCGTAATTGAATATTGTCTTTGCAATATCTTCAAACGCTTTTTTCAAAGCGTCATATTTCTTTTGATCAAACACGCTCGACATATGTGAAATTTCGCAGAGAATTTGGTGGAAACAAATCAAATTAATTTGAGTAGCTAAAATAAAACTTGACTCGATTTCAAAAAAAAAAATGAAAAGATTTAATTCAAAATTCTTAACAGAATTTCCGCTCCGCTTCGTGTTATCTGCTGCCAATTAACTTCCTCTGTTCGTCCTTCTCTCGAGTTCTTTGCGCGCTTAGCTCTTTCCCAAGGTTAAGTCGTATATTAGATTCACTTAATGCAGGTTTTCATTGTTGTTTTAGCATAAATATTATTTCTCACGGTACGTCCTTATTATTCAAAGTTCATTTTTGATTCAATTGAATGTATGATTTATGTTTGTGTTCATCTACGTTGTTTTTTTTTTTTTTTTATTTTATTTTTGTCTTTATTTCAATAAATGTTTCGTTTTCACTCTTTAAAAAGGTCTTTTTCTATGATTGCTTTTCTTTGCTTATTCATGCCATTACTTCGATGCCGTTGACTTCGCCAGCATTTATCATTTGCATTTGCATATCATTTGAACGCACATTTACTTTACACTTTTTAACGGTGAACACAGTTATCAAAACAGCTACTAACACAGCCAATAACACGATACCGCACACTGAGAAAATAGTTAAACTTGATTCTTCATTTGCTTGTTGGATTTGAGTTACGTTGTAAATTATCATTTTTTCGATCGGCTTTTCTCTCGACATTTCGCTGACTTCGTAGCCAATGCCACCAGCTGTTCCCCAAGATAATGCTTTCTTGCCAACGATCTTCAATGTTTCCAAAATTACTTCACCCCACATAGTTGCCAGGATGGTTGAGTCTTCCGTGCTTGAAATCCGCCCCACTCACTTTTATTTAACACAAAATTGCATCATTTCCCAATTTCTCTTTTTTTTTTTTTTTTTTCTTTCTGCTTTCTTGTCTGAGTGGTAAAGCAGTTCAAAGTCGTCGCAGCGCCAATGTAATAGGATTAATAAGTGCGACTGGTTTCATGTACTAAAGAAGACTGATTTATTAAATGATTATTCGATACATTGTTCTTTTCGTCGAACACACGTTTCTTGCCCGCGTATGCACTTTGCATATTCGGGTGTGTGTTTTTATGACGAATCGCCGGTCGCTTACTTATGCATGCGTTTTATCGCATTCAGGTAAGCGATCCGTGATTTACATCAAATATGTTTACAATGGTGTACTACTAACTATCTTATCATTACAGGATTGAATCCAATGGATTCAAGCGAGAGAGCAATGAATGAATTTTGGAATTAAATTAAATACAAAAAGAAGAAAGGAAAAGAGAATGAAGATGCATGATGTGTGTCTATTTGGATGACAAAAGCATCAAAAAATGGACAAACGCACATTTATCTCCGATAACATCACGGTACTTCCACTGTAAATCAAAACAACACCTGCACATCGATCCGTTGCAAATACTGTTGAAATATACTTAAATAATAATGAATTATGAGTGGTTTTGTTGTTGTTTCATCTTTCATTTGTTTGCTGGCACTTTTTTTCCCTCTTAGTTCCGCATATGTATCACTTCTCGATTTGAGTATAGGCAGCTGTTTGGTGCTGCCGATTACGTTAATTACACCTCGTTTGTTTTGATTCATTCATATTCATTGCTAAAATATTATTACACCGAAAATTCAAATAATTCAAACACTGCCGGCGTACCATTGCCACCATTCAGCAGGCTCATGGCCAAAGAAATTGGATAATGAGCTGCACTAGGGGGATCTATCTCTTGCGAATACTGCGAATCAATTCGAATGTTCATAGCAAATTGCAAATGTCTCACGAATGCGAATGCGAATTCGACCATGACACTTTTGGCAACCATTTTGCGACTGAATGAGATTTATCAATGGTTCACGCATTCGCAATCATCCCATTTAAAATGTATGTATGCATTCGCAATTAATTCGCAAATGATTTGTATGAAATTTGCAAATGGATACGAATTTTTCGCATAGATAAAAGCCCCTAGGAGCTGCATGCACTGCTGCCGCTGCTGCTGCCGCCAAAAATGCTGTGCACAATGCACCCGTTGGAAATGCTTCATTTGATATGTGCAGTTTGATTTTCTGTGCATTTGCACACACCATACAGAGATAATCAATTGTCTAATTGCTATGAAGATTTACGAATGATTATTATCATGATGAATTGCATTGTATATGAGGTGTGAGATTTTTTTTTTATATAAAACGGTTTACAATATAAGATCCAATGCAATTTTTCTTTCATTCGTTTATTATGTTTGACTTTTGTTTTAAGCTTACTTCTCCATTTAGGATGAACCGTTGTACGTTTAATTTTTTTTTTTTTTTTTTTTTTTTTTGCAATTGTTGGCGTTGTTGTTATCAATTAATTGCTAATTTTCATTTCGTCTCAGAAAATTACCTTTGCACACACAAACAAAACCAACAACAGCACATTTTATAAGGTCGTAAACAAGCATCTCTTTTCATTGTTGCTGTCGGAGCAACAATTCAAGCAATTTTCACACATCAATTCGGAAATCTGATTGCACGAAATCTGTCCTTTGATTAAAACATTTTGATAGAAAACCCACCATGACGATTTTCAATTGGTTTGTTGAATGCTCTGATGTAATTGGTTTTCCATTGTTTGATAATTGATTTTTCAATGTTCAATGGAACGATAATTTTGTGTGCATTTTTGTTTCGTGGCTATAAAAACAATAACCAGAACAATTTTTATGAACACAAGTTGTTTTGGTTTGCATGTTTCGAATGAAAATTATTATTTTCGGTCAAATTGCGGAAACACGTCTTTTTTGAGGCGACAATATATAAAATCAAATGAAATAGAAAGTAGTAAAAATTATTTGTTTTAATAGAAGTACAAGCAAGAAACGAAGAAAAAGAAGAAGTAGAAACAAAAATTATTTCAATTGTAAACATGAATGAGAATTTACGTGACCAGCAACAGTATGATGTTAAAAGTAATAAGGCTTCATAATGAGAGTTGAATATCACACAGTGTGTGCGCGCGTTTAGCACAAGGGTCGAAATTCAATTTTGAATGCTTTCAGTTGGACAACTATTTAGCATAATTTCTCAAATCGTACAATAAAAATGCCAAAATTGTGAGGTGAACAATTATGTGTTTAATCACAATTTTAGCTATGCACATCAAATACAACACACAGACACATCATCAAATCTCATACCAAATGTTATGAGACTTCATACCAAATGTTATGAGACTTCATACCACATCTTATGAGAGTTACCTCAAACAATTCTCCTTCCTAATCACTCTCATTTAACTAAAATTATTTCAAGTGCCTTTTTTTGAAAATTCTATGAAATAAAAAAAAGAATTTTTGCTTCGTCAAAAGTTCGAACCATTGTCTTTTTTTTCTTCTCATTTGGTCTTGGACTGAAGGCTATTTCAGTCGACTAAATGCAGATCCAGAAGAAAAGAAAAAAAAAAACAAACAAACAAAATACAGTTGTGAAAACAACGACCAAAAATAAACGCGAAAACCAAAACAAATCAGCTCAATTTCGAGAGATAAAAGAATAATGAATAAAATTAAGAAAAAACATAAAAGAATAAATAAATAAATTTGATCGATAATTTGCCATAAAATTGGTAATCAACGCAACACGTAAAGATACAATATAAGAATATCGATGATTGCGAACCACTTAATTGGGCAATCATGAATATGGTATTTTGGATGGAAAAAAGTACAGAAAGAAAAAAAAAAAAAATAAAAGTTGCAAATCGTCATATGATGCACAATCAAATAAATGGCAGTGTTTATTGATTCCAATTGCAAATTAAATACTTTTCATTTTTTTCATGTTTTGCTCTTCACTTTTTCTCTCTCTTCCTTTCTCCCCCTCTCTCTCTCTCTCTCTCTCTCTCTCTCTCTCGTTTAAAATATCATCGCGATTGTCATTATTCAGTTCTATTTTTACGTTTATGTTTCGTTGTGTATGTATAAATAGCAAATGACGAAAATAAAAACTCTTTTTTCGGTTGTCCCCATGCAAGTGTATCGACGCAATCAGGTTGGAGTAGGTAGCGTTTATCATTAGCTGGGTTGAGAACAATTTGCTCCTGTTGTATCGTGTACACATCATGCATTACCGATCGAATAGCATTCCGCTTCTGAATATGGGTATATACCTAGTATGTTTGGGTAATATTGTTGGTTATTGTTGTTTCATCCATAAAACAAAGACAAAAACCACGATAAGATTGAGATCTGTGGTTCCATTTTATGAAATTATATTGAAAATTGTAATTGTTTCAGAACATTCTCTGGCATAAGTTTTTACCAATCTAATCGATCGTATATATAGTTGCATCGTCTGATAGCTATGACCTAGTTCTTATGGCAAGTGAAAATTGAATTACATCATACATGCAAATTTTTTTACATGTTTTCATATGAAAGCGTTGATTAATCCATTCTCAAAATTCAAAAATATGAATTTTTGAAAAAAAAATGTTCAAAACCGTGCTGATAACGATGACAACCAAAAGTGGTTTTGAGGTCTCTGTGGTCCGCCACATCACGCTGCTTACACGGCTAATGTTTTACAAAATGTTTTAAACATATCGTTTTGCTCATCCACATTAAGTTCTTTAAGATAAGACTCTGTGTCTGCATATATGACAATTGAGGCTTTCAACATATTTTTATAATTTTTGAATTGCATCCTAATTAGGTGCAAGTATTTCGATACTTCATCCAGTACCGATCATTTTACATCAGACATTGATTAGCACTGACGATTAGTAACTTGATCAGCGTCAGGAATTATCGTCAGTAATTATTTCATTGCGTACCATATATAACGTCGCTGGGTAAGCGTGTCCGTATAGTGTGAATGCTAAATATCGTTTGTATGCGTGCATCTAACTAAAGAAATGCAACGATAGTTTTGTATTGAAATTGATTCACACAATACGGACGCGCTTGCACAGCAACGTTACGTATGATACGCAATGAAATAATTACTGACGATAATTCCTGACGCTGATCAAGTCAGTGTTAATCAATGTCTGTTTTACATTGTTCCCAATGTGCATCCAATTTCTCTAGGGCGTTATAATATAATAAACATTGATTGCAGATATATTTCTTTCCATCATGTTTAGTTAGTTGTTGGATGAGTAAACGACTCATGCTTTTAATCCAGCAATAATCTGATTTAATTGAAATTTTTTTAAAAAAGGATCTTATCAACTCCAAAGAGAGTTCTTGCAATTGTCTTTTTTATACTACTCACTGCCAAGAGGCAAATCCTTCTTGAAAATTACTTTGGCAATTCTTTGGCAATTACTTTTTTGGAAATTTCTTTTACATGTAATTGCCAGAAAAAAAGTAATTTGTCCCTTGCTCATTGCGCATATCATTTCATTTAGAAAATGCAACGGGCGAAATATTGATGATGAATATTGTGAAGTGAGCAAAAAATAAAAAAAAATGTTGATGTTGAAGCCGAACACGTGTTCTTCTTTTTATTGGAATGCATCAAAAGTTGAAAGGTGAATGTTTATGTATTCATGTCATAGACTTACTGCTTACTGATGACAATGAAGATTGTCTATTGCGAATAAAGAAATGACCAATTCAAGTATTGGAAATAGAATTACGATGCGCGATGTTGTCGTGATGAAGCTAATCGGTTCATCGGGTGGAGATTTGTTTTCTCTCTCTCTCTCTCTCTCTCTCTTCTTCGTTTTTTTTCGCAAGCTCAAAGACCAAATCCAATTAGGCGAATACGTACAAGAAAAAAAAAAACTAGGCCATTAAACCAAGGGAAAAAGGCGTCGGGCAACGTTACAAATGTTTTTTTTTTATTGATTTCGACCAGCGAGTAAAAGTGACGGAAAGCATGATCTGAAATTTTTGTGTAGAAAAACAAAAGCCTTGATGGAAAGACCTCCAAATGGATGAATTGACAGACAAAGCGAATGAAAGAGCGTGTTGTTTAATTGAATTTTGCGACAGAAATCGGTGGCATCGACAAATATTCAATTCAACAAATGTAGTAGCGTGCAAAATTACAAGAGATAAGACATACAATAAGTAAAAATAATAGCACGATTTTTTGCAGCCTACAAAAATAAGTACAAATATTCGTGTGTCTGGCAGTGATCATCTATTAAAAATAGTGAAAATTTGTCTTCGGGACTCGTAGATAGTGCATAGTAATTGTTGTTGTTGTTTTGTTTGTGTGTGTGTGTGTGTGTGTGCGAATATGCGTGTGTGTTTTTTTCTTATTTTATCTCTTCATCATGTGAATAATTTGTTTTGAATGATCGTCAATCGAAATCGATGCAAGAAATTGCTTCATTTAATTGGATTTGTCTAATTTTCTCGTTATGTTTTTGATGGAAAAAAAAAAATCGTAGCGATTAAATTGCGTGTTTTGTACAACACACACACACACACAGATTGATCAAAAGAGGGAAAATTAAGATAAAACCAAAACCAATCCAAGTAACATTTTAATAACTAGCTACATTTTATCTACATCAATTTCATCAAAGCATCGTGTTAAATAACCGAGAAAAATGTAGAAAAAATACAACAACAAGAAAATTGACTAAAAAGTGGCGTCACCGACTGCATGCATTGTGTGTAAAATGGGAAAACAGCATTTTCTGAAAGGCAGAGAGATGAAAAAAAAAAAAAAATTGAAACATTGAACCTCCTGTTGAAACAAGAGAATTGATGCATCGAATTGTGTTTATTTTTTTTTTTTGTGTTCATCTCTTCTTTCAATTGAAATCGGCTATTCAAAAGATGAATGTGCAATTGTATGCATATGAAGTGAGAGAGAACATAAAAAAAAAAAAAAATGGAAATTCAACTCATGTCGAATCAATCGCAGAGATGCATTGAAATTGGATTTTTTGAGCATAGAAAAAATGGAAAAAAAAAATCACAAGCGACGAACATAATTGACGGGCTCAGAGCTATATTTTGCTCATAACATGAAATAGATGTAACAAAATAGCAACGGACTCTGGTTGCATTGCAGATGTATGTTGAAGTCAAGAACAATAAGCACTGCACACAATGCAACATGCAGATGAATCAGCTCAGTTATCTATAACCAATCTCATGTAACTTGAAAATGAACGCAACGCAGAAATTTAAAATGAAAAGAAAAAAACATATCACATTGTGCAGTTTCAATTGTGCACAGGAGCTAGAAAATTAAAATTCAAAATAAAAACGAAACACCCAAATCCAAACATGGAACAAGAATGAAGTGACTTCGGTTGATGCAGCAAAAATATTGAACATTTCATAACAGAAATTGTGAATGAACCGTCATCGATACGGTATATATTGTCTCGCCAAATCCAACCGACTCTCGACCATTGTTCTTTGTCTCAATGACCATTGAATAATTTCGGACAACTTATTCGAATAGAAAATGATGCGATATTAATGCCACACATTATCACATCATCTCGCTAAATTTGCAGTAGCATTGATCGATCGATAAGCATTGTGTATCACATACACATTTTAATGCCATGAGTTTATCACATTTGACGTCTCTTTCTTTTCAATTTTTAATTTGCACTTGGGAAAAGCACGTCATCAAACAATACAATCATTTACAGCATAGTGCAATAGAACTTGAAAACTGCCGCATTGAAAATGCCACACAGCATGCATTCTTTATTTCACAATTTTAATGAGTTTTACTACTTCTACAATGAAAATATACATTTCCTTTTAAGAGTATAACAAATTTTCAAAACGAACTCCCTTGCTATGTCGAGCATTTTCAATGGAATTTCAGTTTTTTGTTCATCTTTTATCAATAAACATTTTTGCAAGATTTGGCCCAAGATTTTATTTAAATTTGATTTTTCTCAAAAGTTCTATTACCTTTCTCTTTCTTCTCCCTTTATTTTCTCTCTCTCTCTCTCTCTCTCTCTCTCTCCCTCTCCCCCTCTCTCTCTCTCTCTCTCTCTCTCTCTCTCTCTCTCTCTCTCTCTCTCTCTCTCTCTCTCTCTCTCTCTCTCTCTCTCTCTCTCTCTCTCTCTCTCTCTCTCTCTCTCTCTCTCTCTCTCTCTCTCTCTCTCTCTCTCTCTCACTCTCTCTCTCTCTCACAGACACACACATGAAATTAAACCAATTTTCAACAGTAAATTATAGTCATCGGTTATAAATAACTAATCGAAATTTCAATGGAAAGAGTTCCGGAGAAATTTCAAATGAAACTGAATGAATTAAAGGTTGACGAATTTCAATTAAAAACTCTACAACGAATCAGTTTCGAAAGCATCAATCAATCGTGTTCTTAATTAAGTGACAAAACTATATTTCTCATTGGTTTCAATTGAGTTGAAGAAATGAAGTGTTTCTACAATTTTAATGAAAGTTCGAAATGAGCGATAGAGTTTAGAATGAGTATGTGTGTGTGTGTGTGTTTTCTATTTGATTCACAGTTATATCTTATGGTATCACGGAAAGTGGTTTGTATCGTTGTTCGAATGGATTTTTACAAGTAGCAAACTTTGATGAAATGCAAGAAGACTTCTTTTTCATAAAAACAAATAATCGAAGTGAATTCAAGTGTTTTTCAAAACAGTGCCATCATTTCAAAAGAAAACCGCTGAATGAATATCAGGTTGAAAAAGAAAAATAAGACGAAAAGAGAAAAAAGATACAAATTAACTCTTGAAGAGCCTGTGAATACTGTGAAATAACGAAAGAAATTGATGTGATGTCGCCGAATAATGCGAAATACATTAATTAAAAAAAAAAAATGTTCTTCAAAAAAATCACAAAGTTTCAAATGGAAATTACTTTTCGTAATAGGAAAAAGTGTTTGATTGTTCTTCCGAAACGAATGTGTGCGTGCGTGCGTGTGTTGTTTTAGATTATGCGAAATTTAAAATCGATTGAATAAATAAATGAAGCATAACTGACGGTATTTGGAATATTAAGCACCGCCATTTGTACGTGCGAAAAGAAAATTAATAATAAACAGTCTAAATAAAACGGCTAATTCTATATGATTACATATCGATTCCATTGAACACGTGTGAAGTCAAACAAATTGGATTACGTTTGTATTGTTTTCTTGATGGTTAATTCATTTCGAAATAAAAAGCGAAAAAAAAAAATGGAAAAAAATAAACATTACACGAAACACAAAGGTTTTCTTTATGTATTATATTGAAATCAATTGTTTACTATGGTTTAGAACACATCGCATTGAACTCTCATCGATTCTCAACCAATAACTATCTATCCCTCTTCGTTTCCCTCTATTCCAGTTTTCATTCTTTTTCATTTTTTTATTTGTTCCTTTTCTCTCCAACTTTGTTTCATTTTTTGGTTTCAGTGAAATGCTCATTCAGCGTTTGTTGTTCCATCTTGTGTGCATTGAGCATTGAGCATCGAACAGGAAACCATAATTGTGGCATTACTTTGAGAAATGCAAATAAACGCCATATTTTTCGAGAAGTCATCCACATTTTCTTTACGGAAGTGCTTGTGCTCCACATTCTCATAGCCCAGTTTCTACCTGTGATATATAATTATTTTGCTCAACAACTCGTTGCTTGCATTTCTCTCTCTCTCTCTCTCTCTCTCTTCTTTTTACTTTGAATAAAACTATGAAAAAATGAAATTGTGCTCTCATTCACATTTTGCGTCTCATCAATAAAATTGCAATTACAAATGATTTTATAGTGAATAAAAAGACAAGCAAACATATTTTTCTCCAATTTAAACACAATGCAAATGATTGGTTTCATTTCAGTTGGAATAAAAACAAAGCTTCTTCATAATTTTTTTTTTCTCTCATCTTTTAATGCGTTGCAATAAAAACGCATTTACGGGGGCACTTGATGAATTTGTACAGATTTTTATGACGTTGAAATTTCGTTTCACAGAAAAAGTATTTTTCGAATTAAATTAAATTAATTTTTTGTTTGAACAACAAAAAATGTTATATACTCGTAAAAAAAAACAATGAAGTTATAAAAGCAACATTCCATGCGAAGTGCTTTCGAGTCGTTTTATATGATATTTGTTTATGCGGAAAAAGTATCCTCAGTGATTTTGGGATTTTTCCAAATGGTTGAGACAGAAAAAGCATCCAGTTGATTACACCAATGATTTTTGTGACATCAATTAATGCGAATTTTTATATCGCATTGTCACATTGTTTTCAATTTAATTCGAAAATGATTTTTTCGTTTTTTCGATCCATGCAATAATTTACAATATTAATGATATTTCATTGTTTGACAGATATTGCGGTCTTTTTCTCTCGTTTTTCCCGCTCTTGCGAATGCTTTCCCTCACACAAGTGAATGAACGTAAATGGCAAATGGCCAATTGATTAATTGAATTTTTTTTTAAATTTAATTTTTTCAGTTAATTTAATGTATTGCAAAGATGGCTGCTTACGTTGGACTATCGCAGCAAATAAATTTTGCGCGACTCCCATCACCTGGCGATCGATTTGATTTACGTGATTTAATAGGCGAAGGTTTGTTACACAATACACATATGAGTCACGTTAAAATGTTAAATTTCAAAAATTTTTCTCTGGAAATTTCATTGAAAAAAAAAAAAAAAAAAAAAAAAATAGGAACATATGGCGAGGTATACAGTGCAATTGATCGATCAACTGGTAAAAAAGTCGCGATAAAAATTCTTGAGTCAATTACCGATAATCTCGAAGAAATTGAAGAAGAGTATCTAGTGTTACGAGATTTATCCCAACATCCAAATTTGCCAAGATTTGTTGGCATCTTTTTGAGAAAGGGCGCATGTTTCGAAGATGATCAACTGTGGTTTGTGATGGAGGTAAAAACTCATTCAGATCAATATAATGATATGAAAGAAACCAAATCTATGTTTGTATTCACGTACAAACATCAATCAATCCAGTCTATCTTGTGAATAATTTTTTCCAAAAATTTTTTCAGCTGTGCACAGGTGGCTCGGTGACAGACTTGGTGCAAGGTTTGTTTCATTAAATTTTTAATTGAATTTCTCATTTCGTTACAAAAATATAAATTTGTTTATCTTTCAAAAGGGCTACGAAGTCGAAACGAACATCTAAAAGAAGATCATATTGCATATATTATTTTCGAAACTCTAAAAGGATTGATACATTTGCATGAAAATCATTGTATGCACAGGTAAAATTCCCATGTGTAAAATGGAATGCATTTAATTCCATTGAAAAGGAATAGTTTTATGAAATATCTTTTATAAATCGTTAACATTGAATTATTTCTGTCATGAAAATTGATGCAACAGAGACATCAAAGGCCACAATATACTGTTAACCGATGAAGCGTATGTGAAACTTGTTGATTTTGGGGTTAGTTCACATTTAGCTGCAACAATGGCACGTCGAAACACAAGTGTTGGTACGTTGTAATTTGTTTTTATATTTCAATGTGAAGCAATAATGATGAACTTTTTGATTGAAGTCACTATAAATTTGTTTTTTTAAATTCAAGGAACTCCCTATTGGATGGCTCCTGAAGTTATTGCATGCGAACAGCAACTTGACCAATCATACGATTCGCGTTGCGATGTATGGTCAATTGGCATCACAGCAATTGAATTAGCTGAAGGAGATCCACCACTTTCAGATATTCATCCGATGCGAGCTTTATTCCAAATACCACGAAATCCACCACGTAAGTTTCAGAATTGAAAAGATTTTTTTTTTGAAAAGAGTTTTAATTCAGTGATGATGTTTCAAATGAATTCATTCACAAAACTATTTTTTACAGCACATTTAGCCAAACCTGAATTGCGTTCAGTACAATTGAGTGCATTCATATCAGAGACTTTAGTTAAAGATATGGAAAAACGGCCATTTGCAAAACAATTACTTCGGCATCCATTCTTTGCGAATATTTCCGGAAAAATTGACACCATACGAAATGAACTAAAACAAGAGATCCAAAGACAACGAAATGAAGGGATTTTGCGACGACAAGCAGAAGCGACAACTAAACATGGCCAGTTGAAACCCGATCGCAAATCAAAACCACAAAAAATGTATATGGATGATTTGGGTAAGAATCTGGTTTCTTTCTTTTTTTTTTTTTTTTTTGTTAAAAAAGCTTTCCCAAAACCGGTTGAATTTATGACTAATGTTTTGGTATATGCATATGTTTGGTGTTTTTTTTTTATTAAAGCTTCGCTTGAAACCTTATCTGAAGAGGTTATAACCGAACAGTTGCAAAAACGATTCGAATCGAATCAAATTTACACATACATCGGTGATATATTGGTTGCTGTGAATCCATTTACCAATTTGGGACTGTATACAAAACAGCATCAAAAGCGCTATGTTGGACGTTCACGCTTCGAAAATCCACCACATATATTTGCAATTGCAGATGCGGCGCATCAGGTTTGTTTGAAATGATATTTTGATAAATAATTGATTTAGCTAAAATGTGTTTGATTTGTACAATATTTGCCGGAAATTCAAATGATTATTCCTGATTGGAATGCAGTATTAGTGGCTTGGCAAAAATGAATTGTGCTTATCTCTCTCCCTCTCTATCTCCTCATTTCTCCCCCACACTCTCACATTCTAGTATAAAAACAATAAGCAAAAAATTAAAAAATTCAATTTTTCTCTCTCTCTCTCTCTCTCTCTCTCTCTCTCTCTCTCTCTCTCTCTGTTTGCATTCATTTAGGCATTGTTGCATCAAAAACAGAATCAAGCCATTGTAATTAGCGGTGAAAGTGCTGCGGGTAAAACTGAAAGCGGAAATTTGCTGCTTAAGCAATTAGTTTATTTGGGTAAAGCACCAAATCGTAATCTCGAAGAGCGCATTTTACAAGTAAATCCATTGATGGAAGCATTCGGAAATGCACGTACCGGCATCAATGATAATAGTTCACGATTTGGTAAATATTTGGATTTAACAATGACACGTAGTGGCAAAGTGACCGGTGCCCGGATTTCAGTTTATTTACTTGAACAAAGTCGTGTCGTTCAGCAAGCAAACAATGAAGGCAATTTTCATATATTTTATTATTTATATGATGGTTTAGAACATGAAAATAAGCTTAGTAGCTATTATTTGGATCCAATGTATCGTGAACAGCATCGATATTTGTCAAAAACACAAAATTCAACACCGCAAAAGAATATCGAACGATGGAAACAATTGAAAGCATGCTTTAAAGTGCTTGGTTTTCGTGATGATGAAATTGATACAGTGAATCGTGTACTGGCGGCAATTTTAAATTTAGGCGATTTGGAATTTGGTGAAATTGATTCCGATGACAATACGGATAATAAAGCACGTGTTGTTGATGTTGCGCCAATGCATCGTGTTGCAAAATTGCTTGGCGTTGAAGTTCATCATCTGTTGGATGCGTTAACAAAAAATTCTGTGGTTACCAAAGGTGAAACAATTACGAGAAATAATACGGTATCAGAGGCGGCTGCTGCTCGTGATGCAATGGCCAAAGCATTATATGGTCGGCTTTTCGATTGGATTGTTAATCAAATCAATACATTGCTTAGCTTTAATCGACCTAACAATGACATTCTTGCCATTGGATTACTTGACATTTTTGGTTTTGAGAATTTTCCACAAAATTCTTTCGAACAATTGTGCATAAATATTGCAAACGAACAAATTCAATACTATTTTAATCAGCACATTTTCACGTGGGAACAACAAGTAAGATTTTAACAGTTTTTGTTTTGAACATTTTTACAAACATGAATCTCCAGTGAATTTCCCTTCAATCAGGCTTAATGTATTAAGACTTATGATATCGTTATCTTTTCTCGTGCAGGAGTATTTAGCTGAAGGCATTCCGGTGAATTTAGTGGAATTTTCCGATAATCGGCCTGTTCTTGATATGCTTTTGAGTCGACCACTTGGTCTCTTGGCGCTATTGGATGAAGAGAGTCGTTTTCCCCGTGCTACCGATCGATCGTTCATCCGTAAGTATCTCAAAATCAATGAAATATCCGCTTTTAAAAATTAAATCATTGTCGATGTGAACGTATGAGCATTTACACAATTGTATTTCTTTGTAATCGCAAAAAATTTTGTCATTTCATTTTAGAAAAATGCCACAATAATATCAAATCAAAGTATTACATTAAACCAAAATCCGATGCAATTTGTTTTGCAATACATCATTTTGCTGGTCGTGTTGTATATCAAGCGAATCATTTTTTAGAAAAAAATCGCAATTTCCTACCCACTGAAGTAATTCAGTTGATTCGAAGCAGCAATTTTGAAATGGTTCGTTTTCTTTTTCAATGTCCAATCACGAAAACGGGCAATTTATGTTCGGCTCTACATGATTTACCAACCACAACAAATCAACCAAGTAATTTTGGTAAAAATGACAATACACGCGAGCCATTTAATTCACGTGGTTTAGCATCACAATCGCGTGCACAACAAACGAATGCCACATATTTTCGTTATTCACTGATGGATCTCTTACAAAAAATGGTGGCCGGCCAACCACAATTTGTACGTTGTATTAAACCAAATGATAAACAAACGGCTCGACAATTTGATTCATCAAAAGTATTGAAGCAATTACGTTGTGCTGGCGTTTTAGAAACGATACGAATTCGACAGAATGGTTTTAGTCATCGTTTAACATTTACCGATTTTTTAAAACGTTATTGTTTCCTAGCTTTCGGTTTCAATGAGAAAGTTACGGCAAGCAGAGAGAATTGTCGATTGTTATTGGTTCGTTTGAAAATGGACGGATGGGCACTTGGCAAATCGAAAGGTAAAAAAAAAAAACATTTTCATTTTTCTTCGTCTGCTTTTTCATCTTTTTCTCATTTTTTTTTTTTTTTTTTGTTGATTTTTTCAAAAGACATCTACTGTCAAACTACTTCAAATACACCTCTTTTTTCCACTTTCCAGTATTTCTTAAGTATTATCACGTTGAACATTTGGCAAAAATGTATGAAGAACAATTGAGAAAAATCGTTTTGGTGCAGGCATGTGTGCGACGATGGTTGGCATGTGTTCATTATCGACGCACTCAAATTCGAATTTCAAAGAGTGCAATGACAGTTCAACGATATGTTAGAGGATGGTTGACCAGAAAACGTATACAGCAAATGCGATGTGAATGGGAAAAACGGCAAAAAGAAGAGCAACATCGAAAGCAATCAATCAAGGAACGAGAGAGTAAGTTGAATTACTTTCACATTCGAAAATGTAATCAGACTGAATTTGTTTTTTTTTTTTTTTTTTTTTTGTTTCTTAATTTTCTCCCATGACGATTCTATTTTACGTGTATTTTGCTGTGTAGACATGCAACAGCAGGTACAAAATATGATGGCAAAGAAAAGAGCACTGGAAAAGCAACAGCAACAGCAACAGCACATTTCGGAGAGACACGACAAACAGGCTGACAACATTGAAAATTGTAATTTTCAACATAGTTTATTCGACCTTAATTTCAAAGTCATTCACATTACTAACTGAATTAAATTTTTTTATTTTCTCTCGCTTTTCATGTTATGTTTTTCAAAGTCTATCGCGGTCATACGATCCGAATGAAACGTTGGCTGCCTGAAATTGAGCAAAAGATCAAATACGCATTCAATGTCATTAAAAATGAGAATGAAGCCGTTCAATATTTGCTAAATTTAGGTTTGACCACACATGAAATCGATCTGGTGCTCCAACATTTCCTTAGCAATGCTGAAATGAATATGCGTAAACAAGAGCAATATCAGCAAATGGAAAATCAAGCACGAAATCCATTAACCGTTCAAGAGCAACAGCTCGAATTAATCGGATTTTCGCAAAGCGTATGTATTTTATTATCTATAATATCTTCCAATACTATATATATATATCAACATTAAAGCTTATATCAAGTTCATATTCTGCTATCCATTATTATTCAATGACACACACATGCACACATTGCCATCATATCTGAATTGAAGTTTTAATTTTAATTGCATTTGTACAGCTTCATATATTGAATCAAGAAGTTCATAAGAATTTGCGACGCAATAAAATCGGCATTCATGTTGAAAAGATTGAAAAGATGTCACCAAGCTATAAACGACCGCCCGGATTCACACTATTGCCCACATTGCTTAGCGCATCAATGCAAAACAAAAGTTTGGACAAAAATGTGCGACGTCATTCGAATCAAAGTGAAGCTTCGCAAAAATCATCGCAAAATAAATTTGCACTGGCCGCATCAAAAGTAACATCAAAATCATCAACACCAATTGCTGGCAAAAGCTCATCAAAACACGATATGCTCAGGTGAGAATGGAGATTTCGATTCAATGTTAAATGGACACAAATGAAGTTTTGAAGGAAATAAAAATGAATGAATAATAACTATTCCAGTAAAATAGATTGAACAATTATAAAAAAATATATTCTTTCGTAGCATTAATAATATGATGGATTTTTTTTTCTTTCGATTTCTTGCATGCATATTACCTCGCAAGGTAATCGGGGATTGAAGGATCTCTCTCTATCACTCTCTATATTTCTATCTATCCATCTCTTAAATTTACTAATAAATAAATACACCTCTTCCGTACTCCTCTTCTCTTCCTCTCAACGTTTGATTGGGTTTAATGCAAAATCTGGCAAAAAAAAAAAATTCAATTCAATATCTATTCCAAATAGAATATTATTCTTTAAACGCAACATGCAAGCTGCTAGAAGTAAAATTCCATTTGCTCGATTGATGCGGGGTAATTCAATAAATGTTGGCTTTTTTTCAATTCATTTATCTGCCAATACATAAATATATATAATGTATATTATAGATATAAGTTTTCGATGTTTTCAATTCATTTTTTTTTTTTCTCTTCTTCTCATGTCGAATAGATAATCTGGTTCAATTCACACATACACATATTCAATTTGCTCCTTTTTATCTCATTTTTTTTTTTTCATTCTTTTTTTTTCTGCTCTCTTTCTCTCTATCCATTTTCCTTTTAGTAAAATACCAAAACGGAAAAATTCGGCTGTGTCATCAAAACTGATAAATAAAACGAGAATTGCGTCTTCTTCATCGGTGAATCAAGTATCATCAACGAAAAATGGCATTGCATCAAAATCAAGCCGAAGTAAAGAGATTGAATCACGATCGAAACTGTTCAATCATCATTCAAAATTATCATCATTGTCAACGTCAGCATCAGCAGAAGCATCATCGTTGTCGACACCATCATCGTCAAATGCAAACATAACAAATCAGCATACGCATCGTCTACTCGATTTAATTCAAAAGCAAAAAATCAATGCTAAAGACATACGATCAACACAAAATGACAATAGATTAAATGCGAAAATCTATGCAAAACCACAAAAGATTGGAATAAATGGATACCATCATCAAGATGGCATATCACGCAATAATAATAATAATAGTGAAAATGATCGCATGAACACCGCACAAATTGAAATGAAAATGAAAGCAAAAATGAGCAATGATAAGCAAATGCATCCATTTATACCATCAAAACGTATAATACAGCATCATGATTATCAGAATTTAGTTGATGATACAAAAATTGCATCAAAATCAATTGTAAATCGTAACCGATATGAAAATTGCACGTACGATTCAGTTGTCAATGGCAATGGCAATGGCAATGGCAATGGAAATGTATACGTGGACAGAAATAATAATCCTCAATGCAATAACAATGAACGAACAAAAGCACCAATTTATCGTCATTTTGGTGACACAAATTTGATGCGTAACAAAGTTAAAACGCAATACAATGAAATCAATAATAACAATTGTGCAGCAATGACAACGGTACCAACAACAAATGTATCAATACCAACCGCCGAATCATCAATCCATACTTTTGATAATAATAATAATAATAAGCAGCAATATCAAAAAGTTAGCAAATATCCGGAAGTGAAACGAAACAACAACAATAATAATGATGACAATCGCAATTCAAGCGCTCGAACAAATGATATCTTTTCAGCTTCATATGTTACAAGTAATTTAACGAATGACACCGGATTTGCCAGTATGGACACCGATCCAGCAACAACCATCACAACA
Source organism: Resseliella maxima (assembly GCA_029041755.1). NCBI lineage: Eukaryota > Metazoa > Arthropoda > Insecta > Diptera > Cecidomyiidae > Resseliella > Resseliella maxima. Next base: position 130,602 of record JAQOWM010000542.1, read on the forward strand.
ACAACAACTACCACCACCACCAGCATTCTAGCACATAAACCAAAATCAAACAACACAAAAAGCAATAATTTTCACTTGCCTTTTCATTGTATCAACTATAATGTTAAAAATCGCATCAAAATGTTTGACGTTGATCCATCACCGTATCGAAAAAATGCTGCCAATAAACTTCACGATAAAAGGTATGCATGAAAATACGCTTTTGCTATTTTCCATTTTTTTTTTTTCTATTTGTTGAATTTATAGCCTTTTTGATAAACCCTTTTTTTGCTTTTCTTCATCTATACTTTGAATGATTGATATGTCTTTCGATAAACTATTCATTATGTTCAGGCGATGGGAAAATTCCATTTTATATACTGTGGTCTTCTTTGAATACAAAGAATGTAACACACATTTTTTATGGAAGCTGTTCGAATCTCACACATAACACCTAAAAAGATTGTGAAAACCATTTCTATTTGTGCTTCGAATACATAGAGAAATAAAACGATTCAAACTTAGATGTATAGTTATAGAGATGGACCATTTCATTATCTCAAATCACAGATCTCAATTGTTCATGACAAGTATGCACCCCACTCTCGCCCCAAAACAAATCGATATCAAGTTTTACATTTTATTCGACTTTCTTTTATATGAAGATTCGAGGTCTAAGTTTCAACATCGAATATTTGATTCGTCTCAACATGAAAATGTTCAACGCTTTAATTTGTTCCATTTTATTTTTTACTCAGTAAAATTCGATCCCAAAGAATTCAATATTTTATTATTAGTTTCGAATTGAATGTAAATTTGTGATTGTATTCTTTTTTTGATAGTCTCAAAATCTCAAATTTAGACATTTATGATAACACATAAATTTTATGATATTAAATGTTAATCTCGATTTTTGTTCTTTTTTATTTTTCTGACGAATTTTTATTTTCTTCTTTTTTTTGTCTTTTCTCTTTTCTTCCAACAAAAATGAAGCCATTCAGCTGGTAGTTCATCAAATGTGAGCAGTTCAAATAGTAATAACAGTGATCATGGTTTCAATTCACTTGATTCAATGGAAAATGATATGCAGCAAACTAATGTATCACATCGCAAAAATTCACAAATAGTTTCAACATCCGATTCAATGTCTTATTTAGGACCATTCAATTTCAGGCAATTGTTGAAACCCGTTCAAGGCCGTCATTCACCGCATCGAAAGCGTCAGAATATAATAACTATTCGAAATGGTGCTGTCTGAGTCAGTTAATGAGATTATTATTCCCAAAAGCAATCCAGTGGTCATTGTTCTATGTGTGTGTATGAATGTGTGTGCATGTCAGTATGTTTTGAATCGATTTTCGGAAAGCGATTCTTTTATCTCCATTTTTGCTAAGTTATTAATAGATGCCCAAAACACATTTTGAAAATACAATATGGGCGCACAAGGCAATACAACCATTTGTATTTGAATTTCGTGCCGTGCAAAAACTAAACGAATTCCCCACCCCCATACTTTTTCCATTTGTGTGTTTGTTTTGTCCAATGATCCAATGCTTTTGTACAAATGATAAATTAATCAACATTTTCGACAGCATGAGCACTGACACAAAGTCCTCAACAATATATAGACGAAATTAGTAATTTTCGTTTCCAAAATATAAATGAAGACTAACGGCAATTCACCTGAGTACACATTCCAAATTTAAATAGTTACCATTAGAATATAAAATAGATAGTTAGGGATATTTCAAATAAATATATAAATAAAATGAATGATTTATCATTCAATTTTATGCAATCAATATATTTAAAGCGATTCGAAAAAAAAACAACAATTTCATTATTTCGAGAAAAAAAAAGAAGCAAATCCAATGGAAATTTATCTCTTTTTTAAATACGATCGAATGTGTTTTTGTTTCAAATAAAAGCTTGTTCAATTCTGTTTAAATCCATATGGGTTGTTTTTTATTAGTTTTAGTTTTTTTTTTTCAGAAGAAAGCGCTCCAAATGTTGATATAAAAAAAAATTCTTCGAGAAACGATGACGCAGCACGGAAGTATATTACTTGATAAATCTTTTGCAAACAATTTGTTTTTTTTTTCGTAAAAATGCATAAAATATGCTGGTTCTTTGAACAGAAGAACGCATGAAATCTCAAGGAAGTATACGTTTATTAAAAAAAAGTAATTTAAAGGCATTCGCATTCTCTTGTATAAAGATGAAGATGACAGGTGCATTATGATCATAGTAAGTCACACTCGTGATCATATTAGTCACACGGGTGCTATCGGCAAGCTGTGTGACATTGTGAGAGAAGCTCTTGGGTGACAATTTAAGAGGAAGGGGTGCACCACTATGATCATAATAAATATACAATTTTACTTTGAGTTACAAATGCATTCCATTTTATTTATTTGTTTTTATTTTTACAAATTTGACAGTCCATTGAAAGATAATGACATTGAATAGAATTGCTTTTGCAAATTTTGAAAAATGTTTATCGCTTTTCCTGCACAATTTATGAATAAATTCATGAATAATCGAAAATATTCGATTTTCGTCAAAATGCTTTCCGAGTCTATATGCTTTTTTGTCATGACATTCAAATCAATGGGTTTGTTCAAATCTATTGACAACTGAACTAAATTACATAATCTATCCAAAAGATGATTAATTTCCATAGAAATGATTTTCATGTTTCCTTTGTAACTATCATAACACAATGACATGGTTATTTTATATTTCTCATAGCCATCATAAAGTGATTTTGATGATGATGCAATCCGTTGCAATTTTGTTGGTCGTGCATTTTTATTCAAAGATGGAATAACTATACAGTTTCAGAAAATTAAATTCGATTCTCCTTTCAGTACGGAATATATTGTAAGATTGATTAATTTCATCCACTGCGGTGAGTATTTTATTCAATTCGTTGCCAACAATTTTTGTATTTAATTTCGATGTTTTGTAGTTTGACAAGAAATGTATTCGATCATTTTGAAAATAATTTTTTTCAATTATCTCATTCCAAAGAATATCCATTACGTCATCTCCTATGTAGTCATCTCGTGTAGAGTTGCCCTGAATTGAATTAAAAATAAATTAATTAATAGATTTTTTTATGAATATTATTAAGCTAAATTAAGCGGAAATATTTTACATAAACTTTTGCAAACAAACAAAAAGTGCAAATAATTAATAATTTCATTCGAAATCGTATAATAATATGACGTGTATCAAATCTTAAACGAAAAATATTCTCAAACACATTTAACAAAATATATGTTTTTAATATATTATCGAACAAGCGATACAGTGTCGCTGATAATATTTGATGATCGAAATATACGTGGTTTCTCATGAGCGTCATACAAATTCCCACTTGAATAATTTCGGGGAGGAAAAAATTCCTAATTGTCTTGCACTTATAAAATGTTTGGCGAAAAACAAATGCGTTCGTTCAAAATGTGTGAATTGTTATATTGTCAACAACAGCTTCATTACAACACATTTAAGGATAATAAATTGAGTATACATTTAACTAAGAATATTTACATATTTGGAAAGGTAAGATGGGTATTTCAAAAAGAACTATCATTTATTTCTTATATATGTACATTAATTAAATTAAATAATTTACAATAATTCGTGCAAGAAAATGCATTTCACAGTTTTGATAGTCTTCTCATAAGTGAATACATATATGTGAATTCTTTTTTTACTACATGAAAAGTAGTGATGGCTTTTTCGGCGCAATTAAAAAATAAATTCATTTGCAATTGAAAATTGTCGATTTTTTTCAAAATTTTGTCAGCGTCTATGTGCTTTTCTTCCATAACATTATTATCCATGGGTGCATTTAATTTAATTGATTGATCAACTGCGTCACAGAATACACCCAATAGATCATTAATTTCTGTTGAAATTGTTATCATACTAAATTTACAATCATCATAACAAATTGACATACATCTTCGATATTTTACATAGCCATCATATATTGATTTTACTGTTGACACCATTCTTTGTAATTTTGCACCGGTTGGTTTTGGATCTTCTATTATAGCTGGAACATAAGTGTTTAGGAAATCAAGCTCATTCCTTCTTTCCATGCTGAATGCATTGAATGCTCGATTTAGAATATGAATTCGACCAAGAATTTTATCCAAATCATAGCGAACATTATTTATACATAAGCTCGTTTCTTTATATGTTTCCAATGTTTTTGTTCGATTCATATTGAAATATTTTTTTCCAATAATTTCATTCCAAATTTCGTCCATGACATCATAATGACCATTTCTATCAAATACATTTAAATCGGCTACGGAACCAAACACCTATAGTATAAAAAATACTCATTAAATTTGAAATAATTTACTCAATTAATGGAATTTATTACACAAACTACCGCAGATAAGCACAACATGCAAATAAATAATAATTTCATTTTTATTTTCATAAATTTTTAGCACTAACTTTGAAATGTGTTTCGAACGACAATATATGAACAACTGATTATAAGGAAATTTTTACGCACACTTTTATAAGAACAGCAATATTAATGAAGCACAGATGTGTTTGTTTTGATGAGAGAGAGAGAGAGAGAGAGAGAGAGAGAGAGAGAGAGAGAGAGAGAGAGAGAGAGAGAGAGAGAGAGAGAGAGAGAGAGAAGAGAGAGAGAGAGAGAGAGAGAGAAAAGAAAAGAAAAGAAAAACGATTCAATATCTTATGAATATTAATAAGATTTAATAAGATCTTCTTTTGCGCATATGTTCGTTCATGTTAGAAGAATAATTTAGCATTAAATTTATGTAATTATGCAAAGAGAACTGCATATTGGTCCTTGGAATATAACAAGATAATTGTATCTTCTCGGTTTTCTACTAAATAACATCTAGATGAAATCTAGAAATCTTCAACTTTACAATAATTACAATACCTTTACATACAAAGTGTTGTGTACGAAGAAGTCATAAAAATATTATGTCTGTTATGAACATTCCATCACATCATGTTTAATACATCAAATTCTTTGTTGTCTGATACTAAGTTTTCATCCACGAGAGATTCAAATTCTTTATTTAAATTGCTAGACACTATAGTTTGCGATAAACGCTATAAAATATTACACAATTAAAAATGTCAATGAATATTAAACAATTACTCATTTTACCAAGGCTTAGACACTTCATGATTCGTACCAATCCATGCACTGAAAACACTGTTCCAAGCTATTTCACTAATCCAAGAATCTCACTAGAAATACAATGTACACATAGAAAATCCACACAAAGCGAACGACGAAAACAACAACAATAATATTGAAACTATTTCTTTTCCATGTGTCTCGCCCCTTGCATTTGACATAAAAGAAAATGCAATAAAAAGCATTTTTTTTTCTCTTCGTTCACTCCTATGAATCATATAACCTCGTGGTCGTTGTTTTGTTGTCTAGTTTAATGAGAACTTGACATAGAATATCTCTAGAATTGTCTCATTCGCATTCGTGAGACATTTGCAATTTATTATAATATTAATAATAATCATAATTGAGAAGATGCGATTGGAATGATGGCATTCGCAATAGATAAGGTCTCCCTAAGTAGGATGCAGAGCGCGAACGTCTACCAATATGATGGAAGAAATGTCAAAATTACATGGCGGGCGGTACTGAACAGTATCGAATTATTATTGATATGTAATATTGGAATTTGCTCAGTTGCAGGTGGTAGTTGTTTGCCCCTTTATTTGTAGGGTACCGAATTTTTTTAAATTTCAAAAATAGAACGAACGGATTGAATGGAAATAAATCTTGGTATAAAAACAAAGAACAAATTTTGTTTGGGAATAATCTCCAAAAGATCAAGATAAAAATTTGCGAAATTGTATGTACTTTGTGATGCAAGTTTAATTCGTATAGTGAACAATGTTTCGAGTTTTGATCAAATCTTCCATGGAAAATGGTCATTGTCACACATGAATTGCTCTCACAGACGAACGAAATATACAATTTTGACTTTTTGCCATTCTGCATAAGAATGACCAAAGTGGAATGTCAATCAGAACCAAAGACGATTTCGAAATGTCACACTTTCACTCTATTCAATACAATTATGTAGACTAAAAATTGTTGTTTTTGTTCTTGTCAAAATATTGTAACTGAACTCTTATATCAATTTATATTAATCTATTTCTAATGTTGACTAAAATTCTTTGGATGCGCTTTTTTTCAGAAATTTTCCCAAAATCATTCGTTCAAATTTTAATTAGATCGTTTCAACTATTTTCATTTCGAAAGTAATACAATTACATAATATAATTCACATCTGTACTTTAGATTATTCAACTGATACATTCCATTCTCACAAATATATGTGAAATGAATGTATATTTACATTGCGTAGTGTGGAAATTTTAGTGCGTAATTTGAAAGGTCTAATCGATACAATAATTGAGTCTGGTGTTTTCTATAAAACACACTCTTCATTAAGCTTGCATAAAATAATTTCCATTTCTTTAGTAATTTGCCCAAGTTCTTATCTCAGGCATATTTAATAATATCTCAAGATTGCGAGATTTTAGTCTTGTAAATTGATAAAAAAATTATTCTCATAATAATTAAAAGCAATACAAAAATTTCATTTCGACTCAATTTTGTATCATTATTTGGAAACTGACAATTGGGAATATAATTTTATTTTGTTGAGCTAAATATCTAGAAAATCAGTAAGTATTGCGGTAAACAAAAGTAACACACTGCGACAACAATTTTCACAATTGAATATGACCATTAACATTTGGAAGAGGGCAAAACCCATTTAAATCCACATATTTCGTTTGACGAGATCAGCCTCGATTTGAAAAATATTGCAATTTATTTTATTCCTTCAAGTAACCCACCGAAATACTGAACAATTCAATGAAAAAAAAAAATTTAGTATAAGTTTGCTCTTTTGCCATGAAACTATGAGAATTTTATTTTTATGTTAAAAAAAAACCAATTCTCTGAGAATTTCAAACCATTATGACGTTAAAAAAAGTTAATTTTACATTTTTTATCAGTTTTTTTTTTCTAGTCAATTTTGTTTTTCAGTTTTGATTGAAAAAATGACAATTTATTTATATTATTGGATTGCCTTATTTTATTGACCAAGACTAATCTTGTCAAACGAAGAATGGGGATTTACTAAACTCATTGCGTGTAATGTAAGGAAAAGCGTTTGAGTAAAATGATTTCGAAAAAATTAAATTTTAGTGATGATGCAAAACCTAGTTTCAGACGACAAACAATTTCGTTTCATGGAATGTTGTACACACTCACGCTTTTTAGGCGACGTTTCGTTATCATGGTTTTCTTGCATATCATCATATATATTAAGATATTGTAATCACCAAAAGATTGAAATAATATTTTCCATTCTGTATTGGACAAAAAAAAAAAGAAAATAATTGTTAAGTCAATCGTCATATTGCCCTTTAGATTTTTAGTGTACGTATGATATTTTTAAACTCCCTTCATCTGAGCTGGCAAACGGACAATTATAGACAAAAAAACTATTTTATTTTCAATTCCGAAAAAAAAAAACAGATAAATAGATTTTATGTCTGTCTTGAAAGTGGATTTGGATGGTTGAAACAATACTTTCAACGCGAAAAGTTTCTTAAAAAGAAAAATGTATTATTCAGATGTACATAATATAGAGAAATGTGAATAATGTTGTTTTAAGACAACATTTCTGTCTTGTGAACGTAAAGCCATTCAATATTTTGATTAACGTTTCGATGAAAAGTCAGTATTGTGCGGCTTATATTATTCGTCGAATGTGACTCAAGCATTGTCGAGAACTCATCATTCGAATGAGTGTTTTTTTTTTTGTCATTTGCACCTATAAATATCGATTACAAACTGTTCCTTATCAGTCGACTATATTTTCTTAATTTCTTCAGAGAAAAATTCTCCATTTCCAATTCATAAATTAATACTTCTCTTCAATTGGAGAAAAAAAAAAAAATGAAATTCATCAATTACATCGGCATTTTGTTCTTATCGCTTTTAGTTTGTGTAATTCCTCCTCGTAACTTATTTGAAACTTGTTCAAATTTTAATCTTTTTTTTATTTCCTTTTTCTTTATATCCAGGTATCGCCAACTGAAAATATTGCAAAATACCATAATGCACAAATGGAAGAAGTATGGAATGAAATTATTGGAAATAATTATTTCAATATGAATAATACAAAGGCTTTGGATGTATATAAAGATTCGCAACTTTGTCCAAAATCTTTTGGTGATGAATTGAATGAAATTCTTGACAAAGTTCGGCAACTTAATCGAGTTTTCAACTCGTTTAGTTTGGAAAGAAAATCTGAACTAAATTTTGTAAAAGCAAATATTCCAAATGTGGACCAAAATACACAATCGTCATTCAAATTACGAAGAATGGTTTCATCGATAAAGACCCTCTATGATGGCTATTTAAAATATCGAACAAGCATGTCATTGTGTTATGATGACTGTAAAGAAAATTTAAAATCAATTTCCATTGAAATAAATGCGCTAATGGGGGAATTATGCGATGCAGCTGAACAATCGCTTGATTCAAACAAACCAATCGATTCAAATGTTATGAAACAAAAGCAAAAAGATGCCGGAGATCTTCTTTCAAAAGTTGCACAATTTCGATATTATACAAATTTATTTTTCAACTGCACCGCCAAAGCGATAGCCACATTTCAGAAAGTCCAAAGCGAATTTACTGATATGCTAAAGAATATAAAACGAGTTTCACGATTGTAATTTTCCATTATGGCCAATTAAACAAATGCAAACAAAAATCATTCTTGGGTTATTCTTATTGTGTTATCCTTATTATTAAATTATTACCAATTTTTTTAGTGTATTTTGTAAGTTTGAACATTCGGAAATCGTTTCTTCTTATTTTTCAGAACATCAATTTATGGGTAAATCGACGCAATAGTATGATTTTGCACATAATTTGGTGATCAAATGAAATGATGAAATGGTATACAAGATTTAATCTTTATTTTTTTCTGAAAAAAACATTATTTTTAAATTGCCTCTTCTATTGTATCGAAATCTGAATCCATCGCATTAATTGTCTCTTTTATGGTATTGACTAGAATTGAATATTTCACATTTTCAAGCAAAAATTATTTATATTCAATCAATTCCAATGCAACGTTGCATATTAACATCTTCATTTTATCTAGGTTCTGGTTCAATTGTGGTGCTATCGCTCACATACTTATCGATATCATACACAGTAAATATATTGAAACTACAAGTGTCATTATTAAGTACTTTTCTTTGAAATAGTACGTAAGTTCTATGAGTTAGTATTTGAGTACTATATACATTTATAAAAAATTGTTTGGTTATGTTTGAAAATGTGGACATATACATTATACACATTAAAAGAATTTTAGTACTCAAATACTAACTCACAGAACTTACGTACTATTTCAAAGAAAAGTACTTAATAATGACACTTGTAGTTTCCATATATTTACTGTGTAACATTCATCTCTCATTGGTGAGATCCAAAAATGATTGATAATTTATTGCTTGTACAGCAATTGTTCGATCGTTGGATGACATTTGATTTGTTTCTCTCAATGAATTCAATGTTTCGAGATTGTTCTCATGCTGCTTCAGTTCATTACACTCACTCGCGTTAATTGATTTTAGCTTCAAAACATCCATTAATATGAACAATCTTGAGCATAGTTGTTCTAGTGTTGATACTGGAAATGCGTCAACATAATCCTTTCCGTATCTTATTATTTCCAATTTTATTCCAAAATTGTCGGTGGAATTGATTTGCAATGCAATTCATCGATTAATTTGTCATTAATTTGCTGTAGATTTGTTGAAATGATGCCAACTGTGTGTTGTATTAAGCTGATAATTTTCATTTGACTTTGGGCCGATAACGGAAATCCAAATATATTTAATTGTTCGTCAGCATATGATGAAATGTCAAATATTGACACATTAATATTGTGGCGAGTTTTAAGCATTTTAGAGTTTTCGTTAAATGGTCCAACAATATCGAGTTGCCAAAAGAATGAAATGTTTGGATAATCATTATTCATGTCGCTTTTCATTGAAACATTAACCTACTGTATTTTATACTTATTTTTATTGTCATTCGAACCCTTTTGTTGCAAATACAAAAGATGATTATTTATGAACTCAGCTGTTATATTTCTGACACTTTATTCAGATACTTGATTGATTACACCAAGTCGAACTGTAATTGAATTCACTTTCGTTACAATTAGTTTTAAGATTTTTTCAAATGTTGTCACATTTTTCAAAAACTGAACCGTATGCGATAACAATTCGTTAAAATTGTTGCGATCATGGCCACGGGTCACCGATTCATAATCTTCGACCGAAACGATCTTCATATTTATCACGCTATCAACTAATAACGTTAGCATGATGGTCAGCATTTGATAATCAACATGCTAACGGTATGCGTACATCGCATAAGAACAAAGCACAATACATTTGTGTTACAAAAACAGTTGCGGCCAATGGTCACATGCGGAAACAACTGTAACGCAAATGCATTGTGATCTGTTTGAGATACTTGCATGGCGTTAGCACAATGACAAAAATTTGAATCTAAAAATTAAGACGAAAAAAATCTTATATAAAACAACAAATGATTTCAAAACGTTTTTTATTGAAGTCTCAGTTGAAAATAATACAACAAAGTGTACCAATTGCACTGAGACTTTAAAAATAAGACAATAAATCGTCGTATTCCATATATAAGATTTTTTTCGTCTTACTTTTGGTTCACATTTTTTTCAGTGCATGCTGATTATCAAATGCTGACCATCATGCTAACCTTTTTAGTTGATGAAGCGTTCAGTATTAACGAATTTCTGATTTAAAGTGTCCACAGCCGAATCACTAACACTTTCATTTGCGATGAACTTTATTGAATAAAGTTTATTCCAAGAGAAATGAGAAAGATTGTGCACACCAAATTTTGAGCATTTTAATCACTATGTTGATCGTTTTGATTCTCAATATTCACTGTTACGCTGAAGATCACTTCATCTATTCCTATTTTATATTGATTTACATTCATTTCATTCATTATAAAACAAATGAAATTCCAAAGAAATCATAAGTAAATGTCTTGATCCAAACTGATAATGTTTCATAGTTGGTATCGCTTGTTAAATACTTTATTAGGCGGAATTGCTCCATTGAATGACAATTTGACGAAAGTCACGAAAAACGGGAATTCACAAAACGACAATTTTGCAATATTTATATCGTAGACATGAAACTAAATATTCTAAACCAAACGAACATACAAAACCCACAATATTTATGTCTCAAATTTTTACATTCTTCGCCATTTGTGAGTTTTATTTGAGTAAAACGAAAATGGAAAATAATATATAAAATGTGACGTAGCCAGTCCAATATTTAGGCCATAACTGAGGTGTGAGTTAATTTTTCATCAAACTCTGACTTTTTTTATATTTATTTGAACCCTAACAATCAATATTGTATGGACAGATAAAACTTTGCTTTACCAACAGGGCAGGATTTTATTGAAATGTAACTCAGCCTCGGAACCACTTCCAAAATTGAGTGACGTTCCAGTCCAATTTGAATGGCTATAACTCTTCAACCGTAACAGATACACATACTTTTTAGGGCTTATAATATGTATTTCGATGTCTATTTTCATATTAAATCATAAAATTGTCAATATTTTCAACCCATATCACTGAAAAAATCAAAAATTCCACAAAAACCTGTGACGTTCCAGTCTATGACTTTCGTCATATACGAATTTAAGTCCCGATTTCGAAAGAATAATTTTTTTTTTATATTTATTACATGACTTTTTTATGAGAATTTCTTCATTAGATGATAGATACAAATTAGGCAGAAACGCACATTGGTGCCAATGTCAACATTTGAATTTACAAACTATCCTAATTCCTAAGAATATTTTTTTCAATTCCATATTTTCCACACAGTTCCACACAAACTAGCCGGTTTCATAATGTATTTGAAAATTTGAATATTTACATGCTTGAAAAATACATTTTAGCGTATGAACAACAAATACATTTAAAAATTTGTTAAGTTCAATAATATCCTAAGCATATCGCGCTGAATAAATTTTTGTTCGAACGATATCGAATGAATGACACGAAAAAATCGACGAATAAGACATTTTCCCCAATTATCAATACATTTTGTATTGTTTGCTTCGTTAATAAATCTTTCAAGCATCTAATAAATAATTGAAAATGCCGCATGAGGGATTTATGCGTTTCTTTTTATTTTCTTTCGCATAATATATAACATTAATACCCACTGTAACATTGGTTATATTGACCAAATGATGGATTCAAGGCGTACTTTCAGAGATTGTTCGGGAAATCGGTAAGTAATCCATGTAAAAATATAAAGAATTAGTAACTTGAGTAAGACGAAAATCTTCAAAAATGCAACGGAATATGGACATTTGTGTCTTTATCTGGCTGTCGATTTAATGGTGTTTTAAAAGGTTCAGACATCATTTCATCTCAATTACCAATAAAATTATAAGCTCATTCGTGTTATTTTTGTTTCATTTTCTAATAAAAAAAAAAAGAAGGGATGAAATAAAAATTACTTCGAAACACCTGAATACCGAATCTAATGTAATTTTTTTTAAAGAAAGTTCTGCATGCTTTTATTTATTGAGGCCACCATCCGATAATAAATCGAAAGGTAAAAAGAAGCATTTCACAATTTGATTGCAAGGTTTAAAAAAATGCAGAACATTCGATCAATCCTTCAAGATTCGTCACTAATTTTGTTGAAAAAATCCGAACACAGTAAAAAAACCTTTCATTTAAATCTTTACTAAAGATGAAGGATGAGAGAATTGCTTTCCTGATTTCAGTAAAATAGTTATAGAAAAAATATTCGATCTGTTTCTTGTTTATTTTATTGATTGAATGAAACAAAATTATACATTTATTTGAATAATTTGTTTCATTCAGAGGAAAAACATATAAATTTGCAATGTGTCCAAATGACCAGTAGCTTTGGTTTAAATCTTTGAGATTTTTTCGGTGCAAGTGTATTTGCAATTTCGAAAATAGGATCAAAAATGCAAATTTGGGCGTGACGCAAATTGACTTTTTTGTCAATTTTTTTTCGTTTGGTTTTTATTTTGTTACAGTAAGAAGAAGGGGAGCGTCTTTTATGCAAGTGTCGTTATTCATTATGTCCTCCTCCATGACAAACCATATCAATCAAGTTAACCCAACTTAATATCAGTACCAAACACAATTGCTACAACTACAACTGTGAAACGGCAACAGCACTTGTGTATGTGACATTAACTTGGTCATGGTAGCTGTATAAAATTCACGATGTGGATAAAACAATTTATGGCAGGAATAAGAAGAAACGGTCTTATTTCTTTTTTTTTTTTTTTTTATTTTTTTCTCTTTTTTTCCCCTTTGCTAACCCAAAAATCATTGTTTTGAGTGTATTTTTTGGCACATGTCGTCCATAATATATGATTTCACCGATAAAAGTGACAAAGTTTTCCTAAGACCTCATAATTCATAATCAAATAATTGAATCGAAAACTTCAATAATGTTGGATAAAATGTTGACCGTGCGACGGCAAGAGGCGCATGATTGATTTCACAGTTAGCAAAAGCCCCATATAAAAGAAAAGAGAACACAATATTCTCAGTGTAGAATGGGAAGGGGGGGGGGGGTTATGAAATGGTTTTAACAATGAGTGTCTTGCTTGTTCATCGTCATATCAGAGACATAATAATCGTTTGCGTGTTATTCATCGTTATACATAGGTTTATATGATTTGATTTTTTTGGGTAGGTCACCGTGCTTGTAATATTTGATATCTATTTATTTATATGGAAAAGCTTTTGCAACGGTTTGGTTGTTCGACTATTAAAAGAAAATTAATAACATTCAGTGAGAGAATGCGATTTTTCATTTTAGGGCGCGCAATGGACGAACGGAAATGAATGACAAAGTCATTCTTGAAATCAATCCAGGCAAGCGAATAAAATGCAAAAAAATTGAATGAACATACGGCATATGAAATAGCAATGTGTATGTGTTGAATAGGGAAATGAGGAAAAGTCAAAGAAAAAGAAGAAAAACATAAATAACCAAAAATTTGCCAAATCCAATTAAATTTCTATTGAAGTAAATGTCAGCGAATGAACAAAAGCACGAAAAAAAAACTTGTGTTTGTGTGTGTGTATGTGTGTGTGCGAATGTTGAAGCAAATAGAAAAAGAACCTGAACTAATTAGTTCTTGAATCGCATTAATAGCAACGATAGCTATAGCTAATTTATACCAACCATTGTTTTTGATGGAGATATATTTCGTGCGAGAGTGAGTGTGATGTGAAACGTATTATTAAACTAATACGGAAACATATTAAGAAATTTTCATCGAATATTTGGCCCAATTCTAATCCTATTATAATATGTTCTAATAAAAATATACATTTTTGTATTTGTGAAGTATGAGGACGATGAGATGGATAAAACAAACAAAATCTAGTCGCCTGGTTCTTCTATATACGAGTATATATGTATTGCTCATAAACATTGATATTCAGCTGTACGAATATAATTTGAATAATAAATTTCCGTATAATTAGAGTGAATAAAAGAGAGAATGGGTCAAAGAGAATGAGAGTAGGTGAGAACTTTTTGACAGCATCTCGTGAATGAATACCATGATTACACGATCCGCTTAACCATTCACAATGCTCCACTTTTCATTGTCAACCTGTATAAATACGGATTTAATAAGCTCTATAGTTTTTACATATACACCTCAACATTCATAATACAATATCAACCAAATGCCACAAACTTGAACACTTTCACCAAAAACTTTTTTTATTGAAAGTTCTTTTCCTCTTTCTCTCTCTCTATCTCTCTATCTCTCTCTCTCGATCTCTCTATCTCTCTCTCTCTCTCTCTCTCTCTCTCTCTCTCTCTCTCTCTCTCTCTCTCTCTCTCTCTCTCTCTCTCTCTCTCTCTCTCTCTCTCTTGCTGTCTCTACCTCTCTCTCTTTTCTCTCTTTTTCTTTCTGTCTCTTTCAGTCCCATTCTCCCTCTCTCTACCTCTCTCCTCTCCTCTCTCTTATTATGTATCCCTCACTTACATAATATTCTTTTCAATTTCTCTCTTTTTCTCACAGAATCCCATGGAAATACACACACAGCGGGAGCAATAAAAAATTTTTTAGCACGTGGTAAACGTACATTACAGTTAATTGATAGGATAAAAAGAAAGGTTAAATTGCTCGACGAATGATTATACTTAAATGTACATTATGTGGAATTTCCTATAATGGTTGAAAAAAAGGTTTTCATATCTCTCTATTCCTCTTCCTCTCTTTTTTGGTTCAGATAAAAACCAGCTTGCAATAATATTCGGAACGATGAGCATTTTCTTTACAAAAGAAATAAAAATAAAATGAAATCAAACATTTATTTACTATTAACATGAATAAAATTATTAAACAAAGAGAGAGAGAGAGAGAGAGAGAGAGAGAGAGAGAGAGAGCGAGAGAGAGAGAGAGAGAGAGAGAGAGAGAGAGAGAGAGAATAAATTAATGGAATATATTTTAACCTATTTTTTAATTCTATTTAACCACAATCATTGGGATTGCGTCAAAAATTGTTCAATGTTGCCTAAAAATTAATCAATTAGTCATTTGATGTGCGTGCTAAATTTTCAAAATCACTTAGTCAAGCATCCGAATATTTTTGCACATGGTTTGTTTTGAATCGTCAACTAGGCAGAAAATAAATGATTGTATCCGCTAAGTTGATTTGCCATTAATCAACATCAAATCGAACAGACTCACTCTTTTACTCTTTTCTGACAATTGTTGTGTATTTAGTGGGTGAAAACGTGTGTTACTCATCTATGGCATATATTCTGATATTTTCATCATTCTATGACCCAAATCAAAAAAGAAAAGAAAAACGAACAGAAAAGCAAGAAAAGAAACAAAAATATTTCTGCTGGTTTATTTTTGTCTCTTAATTTTCAATTTAGATATATAAATTTCAACGCTACAACGCACCAGCTTGTTGCCAATGTATTTGTATTTGTATTCGTTTACAGTTTGTTGCTTATAATGTTCGTGACAAAATGATTGGAATGTGTGTGAGAGAAAGAGAGAGAGAGAGAGAGAGAGAGAGAGAGAGAGAGAGAGAGAGAGAAAGAGAGAGGGAGTAAAATTTATGGGCGCCTCTCGATTGTATGAGGAAGTGCTCTGTTTAGCTTCTACTTGCTATTTAATCATCCAAAGTACACAGGTAAATATTTGCACATCATACGAAGGAAAAACATCAGCAATGAAACATAGAGTGAATGCGACACGGCACTGTGCACACAATCAATACCAGCTTACCATTTAAACGATATGCCATTTAAAGTGTGCGATTTATGCAGCCTTTTTTTTCTTCTCTCCATCAGTTTGCTTGAATAACAGTTTTTAGCGAGAATGAGAAAAAGTGATAGATATGTAGATGCGGATAGACATAGAAAGAAAGAATGAGAAGGAGAGAAAGTGAGTGAATGGTTGAGAGTGAGAGTGGCAAAAGCTCATTACACACATTTTATGCGATATTTTTTTTCTCGCTCTCGCTTTCTCTCTCTCTCTCTCTCTCTCTCTCTCTCTCTCTCTCTCTCTCTCTCTCTCTCTCTCTCTCTCTCTCTCTCTCTCTTTCTCTCCGTCAACATTTTCCCGTGTACTTATTTTTCTAAATTGAATTATAACAGGGATTTTCTTTGAGTTGTAAAATCCAAACCTTAATGATGTACCGTTTGAAAGTTAAACTTGTTTGCTTACCGTGTGGCATCGAAAAATGAAAAATGAACGAGAGAACGCGAGAATGAAACTGCAAGATAAACAAGAACATAGTGTGAAGAGAGTGAAGAAAAATATATATATTTATACATGGAAAGATGATGAAATGCGATGCGAACCGAGATTCGGTCAATTTGTTTTGTGATGAATATGTACGCAAACTTATTCATTTTTCAGACATAACACTATCATTTTTGTTATGCAAAAAACAATGAAAATCGCTACTGAAATGTAATTGATATGTATTTTCATCGAAGCTCACCTATACATGAGAATAACAAAAAAATAACTACACGCAACCAATGAAACTGTTTGAATTCATTCGAATGAAATCGCAAAGTTCACGTTCATTGCATTGGAGAAGAGACGAAGCAACTTATTCTTTAACAGCAAAGCATTTTTACAACAACAACAAATGTACAACATTCGCATTTGCTTACCTTTTGCATCCGTTAAGTTCGCGCATGCTGCTTCAATTCACTCACGGATGAGAGAAACGAAAGCTGAAGCAAAAAAAAGCTTTGGACAGCATAAAAAAAAGTTGTTCCCTTATAACAAAAATAATAATCATAATCAGAGCATATTTAATCGTGCCACTCGAAACCTGAAGATACGCGCTCAGCAACGACATGATTTTATCTATTTGATCCGAAAAAACATGCCCTGGTTTAGCGGGCATATAAGTGAATAAAACTGAAAAAAACAAGGGAAAAGAGCGAGTGTGTTATAGAAAGAGAGACAGAGAGAAAGAGAAAGAGAAAGAGAAGAGAGAAAGAGAAAGAGAAAGAGAAGAAGAGAGAGAGAGAGAGAATGAGAGAACTAGTGGAAAAAAGTGAGAAAAAGTGTGTAAGAGAAAAGTAGAACAGGTAAGAGGAAGAGATGGAGAGAAGAAGAAAAAAAACGGCAACGGCAGCAAATCATATACTGGTGCAAATAGAGCCGTTTTGTATGACGGCCGCAACGCATGTTACGAATAGTACATGTAAACCAAATTAGATAAGGTGCTTTTATATGAGTGAAAGCCTCAATTAAAAAGCCTGTACGAACACCATTACATGCAATCCATTAGCTTTTCAATGTAATTTGTATTTGCGTTTTTCCATCTCTCTTTGTATGTACAAGCGCCTTAAATGAATGTATTTGTGAATATGGTATATATATCGTGTAGATTGTGACACATACGCACATAGACATGCACAAATCATCATCATCATCATCATCCACATCACCATCAACAATAACAGAAACAGAACACATTGATTGAGGGAGTGAAGAGTTTCCACAAATACAATCGTATAAACGGTAGATTTTCTACATTTACAAGCAACCCATGTTGCATGAACCATATGAATATCTCGGTTTTATAAGGGAGAAAATACACACGAAAGTCAAAAGCACGCGCGCGTCCAACGCACGTATAAAAATAGGACTAACACAGACAACGAACACACACACACACAGAGAGAGAGAGAGAGAGAGAGAGAGAGAGAGAGAGAGTGAGAGAGAGAGAGAGAGAGAGAACAACGTATGGCAAATACAGAATGTGAACGAAAGAGAGAAAGAAAAAAGAGAGCCAACAAATCGTGTCTAAACAAACGACTCACAATCTCTCGAGAGCTATGCGAATATACTTTAGTGTGATGAGTTGGTTTTCCATCCAATTTTCTATATAATTTATTGATTGAAACTTGCAAAATATTGTGTTAAATTGAAATTCTTCGTTTTTCATACAAATTCTTGCATTTCATAAATATTTTTTAAAAGGAAAATTTATTAAAAATTTACCATCGAAAATGTATTTTCTGTACAATTTTTTCCACTGCGCCTACGACCACTCCAATTCAAGCGCCTACAAAAAGCTCATGATACGCGGAGCGTTGCACGAAAGATTTTCCTCGGATTGTGTCTGTTGATGCTCGCGCGTTGTCTTTGTCCGGGGGTTTGGAACATTCGTTGGATTGTTTCAGTACTACATTGTCTTCCGTTTGTTCGTGTGCGTTTTGGCTCGTGGTCCGTGGTAAACATAACATAGTACATATTCACATATTATCTCATTTCTCTTATCTTGCAAGCCATTGAAAAATAATAGCAAAAGAAAAGAGGAAAAAAATGTTACCGAGAAAGTGAGACGGTAAGAGATTTTTAGTTTATAATTTTGCTTGTGCGTGAGCAAAAAAAGAAAAAAAAAAAAAATCAGGGACAAGAATATATCGTGTGTGTATATAAAAAGAAGTTACAAAAAAAAAACGGAAAAAAATAACAAAAATTTTCTCAACGAAATTTAAAATCCACTAAGCGCGAAAAAAATATAACCAGCGAACGACGGAAATTTGTAACCGAACAAAAAGTAACAAAAGCTTACTTTCAACAGCGCCAATAAAATTACGAAAAATTAAAATAATAACATAAAAACATACGAAATATAACAAAAAAATGTAAGAAAACCGAAAAACGAAAATGTAGAATGACAAGAGAACGCTACAAACGACTTGAAAATTATTTGAATGACTGTTAACTGTGTTGTATATATCTAATGTAAATGTCGATTTATTATTAAATCCAGACGTCACATACACACATACAATAAGAATCCAGTCATATTATTTCAAATGCAGATGATACAGTGTCAGAGATTTCAAATGTAGATTGTGATTGGTGGCAAGTGAAAGAGAGAACCAAGAATTGAATGTGAAGAAGTGAATGTGTTAGCCGATCGCTGAATTGAAACAACAAAAAGAAGAGCAAAAAGAGAAAAGAAAAAAGAAAAAAAAAAACACAGAATTAAAAGTACCGAGAGCAGAAAATCAAATTGAAGATGCAAAAAAAAAGAAACACTTCTGTGAAATGTTCAAGAGTAGGTTTGAATTTTATGTCAGTTTTAAATGAAATTTTATGGGAATGTTGAATGTGAAACGAAATGAAACACATAAACACACAGGCAGGCACACATAATTTGAAAAATTATTGTGATATTTAATTTGAAACACTTCATTAACTTGGAATGGCTTGGGCTGGTTGGTTGGTTGGTTGGTTGATTGTGTTCATTTTGTGTTGATGTCACAGATCACGTGGAATCAACGGCTAAACCTCACGTTTGACTGTAGCCGAAAAAGTGTATCGATATTTCAATGTACGAACAAATGGCATTGTCATTTGGGTGACTGCAACAAATTCACAATCAGGTTCATTGATTTTATCGTCAGAAGCCAAATGTGTTTCGTGTTTTTTCTTCTTTTTCTTCTTTTTATTTTCATTTTCTGTCTTATTTTACGGATCTCGTTTGTCTTTTTATGGTTGTAGATTGATTGAAAAGATATGCTTTGGGCTGTACGCGTTTGTCTCTCTCTCTCTCTCTCTCTCTCTCTCTCTCTCTCTTGCGATCTCATCATTTCGATATTACCCCATTGCTATCTATGACTTTTCTCAATTTTCCAGTCTCATGCCATTTCCCAGTCTCATCTTTTCATTAAGTTACCTCCTCGTCCCTTTCGTTCCCTTTCTTAAAAAAAAAACTCTTTCACCATACAAACCACCGACGCACCAAACGAATGTAATCAAATTGATGATAATTGATAGAGTACGTGTGGCCTCTAAATGGCAAGTGTCGATCTATTGCTGGATTTTTCGATAGCCAAAATGACAAAAACCATGTGCTTTTCATGCATTGCTATCAATTTGGGCTTTTGTTCACTATATATTTCATTGGCTTTCAACATTTTTATTCCTTAATTTTGGGCATCATTCAAAAAGGTCGCATTTATCATTGTCATTTTGAAATGAGTCAAACCATTTTCCTAATTGAATTTAATTTTTGTCGTTAAATTCCGAAACTCAAACTTTTACAAACCAGAAAAAATCGATTCATTCAAGAGAATAGATAGCAAACAAACTGGAGAAAAGAAAAATTAGCGGCAAAATTATCGGAGCTAATAGGGAAGGAAAAATAAATGATAGACATTGAATGATTGAGAGAGAGAGAGAGAGAGAGAGAGAGAGAGAGAGAGAGAGAGAGAGCGAGAGAGATTGATGTGAGGCAGTGGACAAAAGACC
Organism: Resseliella maxima; assembly: GCA_029041755.1. NCBI lineage: Eukaryota > Metazoa > Arthropoda > Insecta > Diptera > Cecidomyiidae > Resseliella > Resseliella maxima. The sequence continues at coordinate 151,573 of JAQOWM010000542.1, forward strand.
AAAGGCAGTGAAAAAGAAAGAAATTCACCAGTCATTCGGTGAATGTTCATAAAAAGAAATTTGTCAACATATTCGTACACATCAAATCCAATCAACAATGGCTATAATCTGGTTGGTGAATAGCCAATACATCATGTTGTTTGCCATTTGTTAATCGAAAGTCGGTACTCAATCATTTTTCTGAGGGGAGGTTAAGGGCGAGGACTTATTTGATGATCAAATTTGATCAATATGTACGCACTCTACGGTTCTTGTTAAACATCTCACATTTCAAATGCTATTTAAACACAGAACAATGCCCATTTAAATTCCACCTCATTCGGTAAAATAAACAATGACAATTTAGAATGTGTTGTAACCCCTCAAAAGACTCAATACAAACACTTATCCAGCTCAATTTTCATGAAATGACTTTTTCATCGCATTATCAAATGTGCTATGTCATTGTCTCCACTATCTCTTGCTCTCTTATACAAGATTCCTCTCTCTCTCTCTCCCCTCTCTCTCTCTCTCTCTCTCTCGTGTTCTCTTTTTCCATTTGTTTGTTGTATGTGCCAGCCTAAAGCACCATTGTTCTTGTGTACCAGCTCAACAATTTACTGTCCATATCTGTTTTTGTTGTTGACAGAGAAATTGAAGAAAAGTGCTAAAAAATTTGGTTAACTGAAATATTTTCCTTGAAAATGTTGGTCCTTTTCAGTGTCTTACCGATTAAATTTAAGTTTGCTTAGTTTTCAATTTTATTTTCAGACATTTTTATTTTTTTGCTCCATCGTTACCGTTTTTTCGTCTCTCTTCTCTTATTAATTTCATTTGCACATGAAGATAGAGCCATTACTGAAAGCGATTGTTTGAAGAGATGATATCTTGAAATGAAAATCATTTTTGGGATATTTTTTTTCTTCATTCACCATCTGGCTTCTTTCTCAACAAAAGCTTATTTCGGGCTAATTTAAATACTTTTTCGCATTTCATAAAGTTTATTATATCAACGAATATGAATCAAACAACAAAGAAAAATTCAACATTCATTTCAGAAATTTCAATTCATTTTTAAATGTGAACGAAAAAAAAAAAATCAATTAAACAAATACGAGTTCATGATTTACGAGCTTGAATCAAGCCGCAATTAATTTGCGAGAGAGAGAGAGAGAGAGAGAAAAATAAATAAAATTGTTCATCATTGTTCATTCATAATACAGTAAGGTTTTCAATTTGAACAAGTGATATCATTTTATCACATTGTTGCAGTAGTAATTTTAGTGCTACATGTTGCACGTGTATACATTTGTTGTTAATTCCACTCAAAATATAAAAACAACTACAACTGTTTGGTTTGAAAAAGTATGTGCACCTGGCAATAAGGACAAAAGCCAAAATGCTCAACACAACAGCAACAGCAACAACAACATTGTGAAATTACATTTTCAAATTCTTTGCATTCTGGCGAATGTACCTAAAATAAACTGAATTGCAATGAACACACATAATCTAATTAATGTTTCTTCATAATAAGTTGTTCATTAAATGTTTTGCAACAAGCAAACAACCATACGAGTTGTTTTTGTTTCACATTTCATTCCCCTAACATCATGAACAAAACGTTATTATTTCTCACAACGAGAAAAACAAGAGAAAAAATAAATAACATAGCAAAACTTATAAATTACATGAGCATTCGTCATTTTGATTTGTCGTTCGGAGCAAAACCAAAAATGAAAATAATTTCTTTCAGGAGCCAAAAACTCAGTTTGTTATAACTGATCATTTTTGGAAATTTGCAACGTTTTTTGTTCGATTGTGGTTTTAAAGTAATTTTTCCGTTTCAACTTATGTATTATGTATATAACGAAATTATGCATATTAATGGATTTGGTGTGCAATAGACAGGCTGCAAAAGTCTTATCAATTGTTAACACAAAATGTGGCTGTTTTACCACAACAATTATACAGTATATGAGCATATGAGCACATTTTCAAATGAATTGTGTGTGTGTGTGTGTGTGTGTGTGTGTGTGTGTGTGTTCACAACCTGTAGAATAGAGCGAATACGTGGTTAGCCGAGCCTATTGAGCTGGTTGCTAAGATAATCTTTGTGGCATACCAAATGAAAAACTAACAAAAAACAACTAAATCATAAATTGTAGTGTGTAGAAATTCGTATCTGAGATGAAAAACATCCTCAACTGAACGAGTAAAAGACGAAAAAGAAGAAGAAGAAGAAGCAACCATGATGAAGAGAAAAAGAAGAAGAAAAAGGGACGACGACGTGCTTTTTTTCTTATCAGATCATGATTTATCATGTTCATCGTACCGAATATATTCGCTGAATGAGAGCTTCGAACAAGGGCCTAAAATGTGAGGATGAAAGCGAAATGATGCCACGATATTCCACTAAAACATGATTTTGAGTATGTGCTTGCGTGTGTGTGTGTTCGTGTTTGTTTTTTTATTTATTTTTTCTATTTTTATATCTCTTTCTCTTTCTCTTATGCCATTGCTCATTAAATATTAGGAAATTAGATTAGTTGTCCATTTCAATAGATCTCAAATAAATGTGTTGGTACGTGACTGAAATGTCCATTTTGTGTTGACGATAGAAAAGATACAGTTGAACCGAACGTACGCACAATCAAAATGTCAAATAAATAAAGGCAATAACACACACTTTTTGCGCCTCATTGCGGTGCTGCGGTACTGACAATGGTGATAATGGTTTCTTTCTTTTCGGGACTAACAGAGGATTTTTGCTTTGAAATATGTGGTGAAAACTATTTGCTTCAATGTACACTTCATTTCTGCTCCCCAAATGTGCCAAATATGGAAACCGTTTCGTGTCGGTGGTATTGCGGCATTGCGGCCTAAGTGTGAAGAGTGTGAAATTTTTCACGTGGATCATCATTATTCATACAAATGACAGAAAATGTGTGTATTTCTTCTTCGTTCGCAGTTTGCTTACATTTTGATAAAACCTATTGCTCGCGATCTATCTTAATTTCCATCATTCTCCTTCAATTCTAATTTATTTTTTGTTGTTGCCTACTTCATAAAGAAGAAAAAAAAACATTCCATCTGTGTATGACATTCAGAGAGAGAGAGAGAGAGAGAGAGAGAGAGAGAGAGAGAGAGAGAGAGAGAGAGAGAGAGAGAGAGAGAGAGAGAGAAAGAGATAGGAGAGGAGGATAGATAGGGAAAGAGAGGAAAGAAAAGAGTGAGTGAGAAAAAAAAAAGAAAAACAGGGAGAGAAAGAGATAGTAAAGTCGTTTCGCGCTACAGCCATTGGGTCGCTTTTCCCATTTCTACATTCAATGCAGACGATTTCTCTCTTTTCTTTTCCTTTCAGTTTTTGATTAAAATTTAAAGTGCACAGTGTATACGCCTATCGCCTCGCTACGTGCACATCTTTATATCTTGTTTTTTTTTACCCATTTTGCTCGATACGATGCTCAGTTGATTTTTCTTTTTCTTTGCTTCAAATTGAACATTGTTTCGGTCGTTGTCGTTGTTTTCGTCGTCGTCGTCATCGTTGTCGTTTTCGTTGCCATTGCCGTCACTCTAGCCTAAGCGTCCATCGTCTAATGGCATTTTTTTTCTTCTACTACAAAACAGAGACGATTTTCGGTTGGACTCAAGTGGAAAAGCATTATTATCTTAAAAAAAAAGCACTAAAAACAGACTCAAGCTAGATGGGCTACGAATACGGTGAAAATGAATGTGGCAATTTGAAACGAATCATTGAATGAATACACATTCAACTGAACTAAGAATTCAAATTCTACACGCCAAAGCAACACATAAGTCGTCTCTTAGCTATCTGAGCAATCATGTTTCTTTCATTCTTTCTATATCAATCAGGCTCTTCTCTCTCTCTCTCTCTCTTTCTCTCTCTCTCTTGCTCCGCTCTTTCTGTCCCTCATATTTCTTTCCATTTTTCTGTTTTCTTCCATTTCATCTTTCTCCCAGTTCGATTACCTTTTTCTGTGTGTGTTCTTTTTTAGCTTGTATTTGTGCTGGGCTTTATCATTTCTTATGTAAATTTATACTATACATTGGATGCTGACAGTAGTCAACAGAGCACATAGTCACTGATGCACAACATTGCCTCAATCAATATCAATGAATTTTTATCCGATATTCGACGAAAAAGCACAGCTTTCCGTTTCTTTTTTTCAGGTCAAAAACGGTTTTTTCGTTCGTTTCTGTTTCTTTTTTTTTTCATTCGAAACACCAAAAACCTTCTTCATATGCAGTTGAAAGCTCAATAAAAACCATTCTTTCCAGTCAAGCATCGTATATATCTGAGAAAGCATACTTGACGAAAATCGACCGTCCACAGCCGATATCATGCAAACAACAACAAAAAATATCGTCGCACTGCATTGCGAAGAAGTGTAATAAAGACAGAGAAAAAGAAGAAGAAGAAGAAGAAGAAGAAGGAAAAAATTGTGCAAAAAAATGAGCATATGCAATCAGAAATCAAGTTATATCAACTATCGATTGCTAAATCGTTAGTTCCAATGGTAAATGCAAAATCCATGAGCTTTTGTGAATTTATTGATGTTTGTTTGGTATGATCAAACAAATCAATCAAAAAGACCAACTTACACTAACAAAAATCGATACATCCGCCATCAATCGCAAGTCCAAGAAAATTTTGAAACGAACGAAACAAAAAAAAGTAGAATAAAGAGCAAGCAAACAAACAGTTTTTTTTTACCTTTTTTTGTGTCAGCGTCGACCAATTTCAACGACTATGCTGCCTGATTATTTTTATTATTTATTTTTTTCACGACTCAACACAGAAATATTCTCAACAATTGCTTTTTCTTTTATCATTTAATCGGATACGTACTCAAAGTAAGCTCTCCCTAGCTCCTTCTCTATCTTCTTCTTTTCTCTCTGTCACTATCTCTCTCTCTCTCTTTTACTCTTCTTCACTCGCTCGCTCTCTCTTGCTATCTCTCGCTCTTTTTCTCTCTCGAGAATGGTCTATAAAGAAAACAGTATCCAATAGAGAAACACTCATCAGATTGGACACTTTGTTTTGATTCTGATGAGTGGCCAAGAGTTTTGTTTTTAACATCTTATGCGGTGCATTTACAAAAAACAACATACCGTACTCGAAATGTTTGCATTTGTTTACAAATAGCAATGAGTTTATTTCGATAGAGGTGCGAAATAGATGTAAAAGGTAGGATGAAGAACAAAGTGAGAAAACGTGAGAGAGAGAGAGAGAGAGAGAGAGAGAGAGAGAGAGAGAGCGAGTGATAAAGAAAGAAAGAGTGAGTGAGTGAGAGAGAAAGGGACATATGGAAACAGAGAGATAAAGAAAATGAAAAAAAAGCAACCGAATAGAAATTTAAGTGAGTATTTTTGTGAAGTTGCTAGCTAATTTCCAATGAATTAAAGTAGAATCTACAAAGTGAAATTGAATACCACGGGAATGCTCTATTTGTCTGTTATTCCCATGATACCATTGTTGACAACTTAAGACTGCTTAAAAAATTTTCTCTCTTTCTCTCTCACGAAAAACAATTAAAATACATTCTATATGTATGAAAAACAACGATTTAAGATACACTCGTTTTTTGTTCAGTTTAGTTCGCTGGAGATTGCATTGTTTTAGTATTCTATAGTTTCATATGTGAAATATCCGGATGATTTAGGCCGCAATGTATCCATTTCCAATCATGTCTATTGGTGCAATTAGTTGTGACGCAGTTGTCAAATAAAATTCAATTGAATAACAATAGGATACGGCGGACGATTAACCGAAACAGAGAGAGCCAAAATTTCTACATTAAAAAATTATACATCGTTGTCAAACGTTCAAATTGTGCCAAGGAAGTGAAAATTATGGTAAAAACAAGTACAGCGGTCGGCCATCAATCGTATCAACGACGCAAAAACGACTTTTAATTCGAAGTGCGGCGAACAGTTTAAAGTCTGCTAAGCAATTAAAGGCTGAAAACAATTTATCTGTTGGTGTTCGACATGTTCAAGAGATTTTAAGTGGATCACATCGTTTAAAATACAAAAAAAAATGAAGCCAATGTTGTCACTGGCCAAACGAGAAAAATAATATTTTCCGACGAAAAAAAAGTTCAATCTGGATGGCCCAAATGGATTTGCATGTTATTGGCATGATATGCGCACCGAAGAAAAGATTTTTAGTAAGCGCCAATCTGGCGGTGGTTCTGTGATGGTGTGGGTCATTATTGGGTATTTGAAAAAGATGCCGCTATCATTTATATCCGCCAGATGTGGTACCAAAGGCAAATGGAATAAATATTAATCGCGATTTTTTTTTTTTTATAAAAACTGTGAGCTCGGTTAAAATTATTTCGCACCTTTTGGGTGCAAAAAATCGAAAAAACCAAATAATATCGATAAAATATTTTTGTGATGTGTTTGGTAAGAATTGATAATAAAATTGACCAAAAATCAGAAATGAACCTTCTTCAATTTACTTGATTTTTTTTAAAAATGTAAGCTCGGTTACAATTATTTCGCTCACTGTATATATATAACTCGAATTTTTACAACGCTTCATTTATCATTTTGATCAAGAAATCTACAAATGGACATAAAGTGTGTCAAAATATGGTCACACCCATTTTCCAATGCCATTTTTACCAAATCAAAAACAAAAAGCATAAAATGAAAAGCAAATCAAAGCAGAAGAAATGCCGCAGCAACAATTCACTTTCTCTTTCACTTTGTCTCTATTTCCTTCGCTCCCTCTCTCACATAAACTCTTTATTACACTCAATCATTTGATAAAAACAAATACAAAATGCCCGCATAATACAAAATACAATATGATGAATTCAATCGAATCGTTTATTGGAATTGTGTGAAAACTTCCATTATAATTTTCAGTTGACTATTTCGGTTGTGATTGGGTATGTGTATGCATGTATGACGACAAAGTAATGTGTGTTTGGTCAGAAGTTTGGTTTCCTGTCATTTGCAAAAAATGGAACAAGTTTGTCGATATAATAATATTTCAGTGAAAAGTCAGTTCAAGTTCGGTCAATAATGGATGTGATATATATACAGTGGCCGAAATAAGGATACCGATACACACTTTTTTCGAAAAAAAAGTTATAAAATGCAACAGATTCCTCTTATTTCATAAAACAACAAAGACGAATTGACTGCGGGCATCAAGGCGGATTGGAACAACATTCCTCAGGCCAAAATCAAATCACTGTATGACAGTTTGCTTTCGTCGAATCCTCAAATTATATGATGCCAAAGCAAATACACAAAAAATTAATTAGCTTTTTTTTCTTAAAATGTGATTTTAACATTAAAAACGTCAAGTGTTGGTAACATTATTTCGTACTTCAAACATGCCAAAAATCGAAAAAAGTCAAAAAAGTCAAAACATTCGTGTAAAATAAAATATTTTTATACAATTTTTTTCTGAAATGCGTAAAAATAGTTAATAAATAGATTTATATACAAAATAAGAGAAATCTGTTGCATTTTAGAACTTTTTTTCGAAAAAAAGGTGTGTCGGTATCCTTATTTCGGCCACTGTATATATATATATATATATATTGTTGTTCTTGCATTTGTAATACTCTGTTTGCACTTAAAACCAGCTTAAAAATTGATCGATTCTATAACGTTTCTTGGTTCGATTTCATTTAACAAATATTTGAAAGTTTGCCGACAGAACAATTCGGCAAAAAGAGGCAATTTTTCATTTTGTACTTCATTTTCCACACTGAAAAATGAGAATTGATGTTTAAATACTTTGTCACTTGGATCCAATTCGGGGGGTTCTGTTTGTATTTTTTTTTTTTTTTTTTTTTCATGAACAATGAGAAGAAAATTCTATTTATTCAACGCCTAACATTCAACTTCACAATATTTTTAACGGAGACTGGCAATGGTTTTTCCGTGCACATAATATATTTGGAATTAGAGTGATTGCTTCACAGAAATCAACACCATGCCTTCGAAATACAATTACTTTAATGCCTTAATTGAATTAGACATGTGTTATATTCAACGATTATAATCAGCAAACGGTGAAAATACTCTGGCCTTTGCATGGAATGGAATGGAATGGAATGGAATATAAATATATATAACCATGGTGTGTTATTGGAAATTTATTGCTTGCACACGACAACATGGCGGTGAATAAAGTCACGCAAATTTAAATACAGTGTAGCATTTAAACCATGTGATCTAACGAAAATTGACATTTTTTTTTTTGGCTCATCAGCATCACATAGACACAAAACACTTACACACAAAATTTAATGTACACTGAAGTCAACAATGTAAACAACATTTTGTTGACAAAAATGTCAAAATTCAGAACAATTGAAGAATGGTCACGTTATTTACACAATGCTACAAAAAAAAAAAATTTTTTTTTGATACTAAAAGTTTCTAGTTGTGATTTTCTATTAGTATGGAGTCTTTCAAGCGCAAAAAAGCAAAAAAACTTATATTACGCAGCGCATTTAAAAAATTCACGGTCAAATGTATGAAAATAGTCAATTTTCGGGTATTGCACTCACGTTTTTAACCATAAATCAAAAACGAATGAATATTTTTGAAAAATCTTATCCGTTTTGAAAAGGTGAGAACTGTGCGCAAATTTTAAGTACTATAACGTCAAAATCTGACCATAATTGTGGTATCTACCACCTCAAAGTTTAACTCTAACGCAGGTTTTTGCCAATTTTTTCTCACACTTATCGGGCCATAGCTCAACAATTAGTTGAGATATTTCCAATGTTAGATATACCACTTTTAGGTATTGAAAATACCAACGTTTTAAAATATCAACCGATGAAATCAGAAATAAATTGTGGAAATTATTGGGAATTAAATCGATGAAAAATAGCTAAAAAATGCGAAAAATGTTAGAACAGAAAATGTGCTAGAAATATATAAATAATGCAGATATTACCATGAAACTTTGAGAATATTATTTTCTCATCAAAGAATCATGCAGAATTTGGTATGATTCTGATGAAAACAAAGGGTACCTCTCATACAAAATTTTAGGTTTTAAAGTCATATCTATCAAATCGCCAACAATATGTTAAACTGGGTGATGCTGAATCTCTTGATTTTACTGTAAACTCGGTTGTCCCACAGGGAAGCCACATTGGTCCAACGGTCTTTTTACTATTCATTAATGACCTGCCAGCTGTAACATCAAACGATGTATTTTTATCAATGTTCGCCGATGATGTACGAATAGCTAAGATAGTGAACAACAATGCAGATTCTTTTCAACTTCAATCTTCAATTAACTCATTAAAGGATTGGTGTGACATGAATGATTTACATCTAAATCTTGACAAGTGCTCAATTTGATAGATTCATCGTGGAAAAACCCAAATTAAACCAATCTATTCTTATGGTGATTACTATTTTGTACAGTATTTTGTAAATTTGCTAACAATTTTTTGCAAAAAAAAGTCATTTGCTGCAATGTTACACATTACAAAAATTATTGTAATTTAAATTTAGTTGTGAATGAGCATAAAATCAATTCAAATTTAACTAAAAGCTTTTTTTTTTTCTTTTTCCTCTCAATTGCATGCCGGTGAGCATGCCAAAAGATAAAAATGAACAGATCAACAAGGCGAACGGGATGTATAGACGAAATTAATGAGTAAGAGAATATACGACAAAAGATGAGGAAGTAACATCGATTGAGAGATAGATAGAAATACAGAGAATGAGAAAGAGAGAGAGAGAGAGAGAGAGAGAGAGAGAGAGAGAGAGAGAGAGAGAGAGAGAGAGAGGAAGACACACACACGCGCAGAGAAAATAAGAAAATGAAATTCAAAATAAATCAGTTTAACTATGGCAAAGCATGGCATTTATGGAAAATTTTACAGTTTAATGAACAACAAGTCAATTGGAATAGAGCCATCGAAAGCAACTATTGCACTGTTTGCCTTTGTTATTATTTTTCTCGACAATTTATTTAGACGAAATGAAGAATGAAAAAGAAAAAAAAAAACAAACAGGAAATATAAGCATAAGCCAGTGTTCCAAAAAACCCGTTCATCCACCCATTCACCCTTCAACATATTTCAGAGCTGCCACTACCAAAAATGGTGCACAATGTGGCACTGCACATGTTTTTTTAGACTGAAAACAAAAAGTACATATAAATAATGATAATGAAAACTGTTGAAAAAAATGGTATCGGCACGAATAGCAAAAATTGAAATGACAAGCATTGAATAACCAAATTGACCTTATTTTTAACATTGAATGGAAACCCTACCTTTATTCAACTGCAAAACTGGATAATTATTATATTTTGTTGTCAATAGGCAATGGACATTAGGCATTGGGCATTGGGCAATGCCGAAAGGCGACATGCATTCACTCTAATTATATTAACGTGTACATTTCGATTGTGTGTTAATGAATGAGCTATCGCTACGCTCAACACATATTCGTGCTGAAACCAAAAAGCACCGACGCACCAACCGATGTCGAATTAAAGCTATTAAATACAGCGCACATTGGCCATTCTTTCTTTTCATGGCCTCCAAATACAATGAAAAAAACATAACCGCAAATCTATTAATTACCATGGAGATATATTTTAAATGTAAAATTTTTACTGTTCACAATTTCAATGCTTTTCTCTCTCACACACTTTTTAGTGCGTCCATTTTTGAGAAAAATCTCTCTCTATCTCTCTCTCTCTCTCTCTCTCTCTCTCTCTTTCTCATTGACAAAGTGCCATTGTCTCTCGTGCTCTTTCTATCTCTTCATCTCTTTTTTTTTCGATTTATTTGTTTGTTTGTTTGCTATCGTTCCCCCTCTAAATAGTCTAATATACCTCCCTTTCCAATTCATTTCATTCGAACTATTTCATTCTATTTCATTTTCATTTCACACATCGAAAATTAACACAATGCGGATCACAAGCTTAAAATTTTCAAATATGTTTTCTAAGGCTTTAATCTGAAGTCCATTTGTATGTTAATGCAATTAACTGCCATAGAGAATTGTGGCATATCGTTGTATATTGTGTGGGACAGATTTGGCACATATTGTCGAAACAATCGAATATTCCACGGGATTGACCATAATATATACAAACATATTGTAAACCATGCATTTTCATTAAAACTACTTTAATCGAAAATTGTATGCGATGAGTATTTTCATTTCATTTCATTTTATTATGCCGAAAAATGGACTTCGCAAAAGCTGTTGGCCAACCAATGGAAAAAGTAAAAAAAAAAAAAAAAAGAAAAAAAAATGAATAGGCAGAGAAATGAATGCAGGGTATAACATCCATTAAAATTATGCATTCATTGAAATTGGCCAGAGGGAAATTTTGTTCGAGGCATGTCGCTATTTTATCTCATAAAACACGAAAGTCTTTGTACTTTGAAACATTCCCACTTTATGTCAATTTTCGTATTTGTACGCCAAATAATGCTTTTATTTTCGTTCGCAATGAAGAAAATTAGAGAGAGAGAGAGAGAGAGAGAGAGAGCGAGAGAGAAAAAAGGGAGAGGGGGAAGAGCAAGAAAAATAATGTGAATGGGAACACAAAAAGGTCGAAAATTTGGCCGATGGTGTGAGTCCATAAGCAAAAATCAATAGTTATTTGGAATTCATTAAAATATATGTATTGATCTGATTATTTTATTAAATGAGGTCATTTTTAATGGATTTTCGCTCGTGCTAATGTAGTAAAATCAGATCAGATTTCCAGGTTTGCTGTGTGCAAAATGATGGCGTTCTCTTTTGTGCTGCCGGTTTTACACAACGTATCTTTTATTTTGTCAACAAAGCGTGCACATAAATGCCTGTGGTGTGTGTGCGTATGTGGGTGAGAACAGAAGAGAGATAGACAATGAGAAAATCAGAACGCCAATAAAAAAGAAGAAGGGAAATCACAAAAGAACGCATTTATATCTATTATTGTCTTTACACACTTGACAACAAAAGCACCACATACAATTTCAACTCAAAACGTAATTACTATTAATTTTACGATTTTGTACATTTATTTGCACTGCTGCTATTTGCTCTTGTTCTTGCTCTATTTGAAAGATATGTGATATATTTATTGTGTGTGAAAACAATGATTTCCAAGTTCATCGACAAAGTACAACAAAACACATACACAAACACACACACACAGAGAGAGGGGGGGGGGGGAGGAGGCACAAATTACAATTTTTATAAATACGTAAACCAAGAAGCGCTGTTGAAATAATAAAAAAGGAGCAATATGTATTTTCATTTCTCCTGTGTGCCATAAAAATGGTTATAAAATCGTGGTGAAAATATGATATTTTTTTGTGTTTACGGCAAATAAAATCAATTTCAAACTCATTTACGTACATCAGCAGAAAAAGTCCCGCGTCATCATATATTTGGCGCACATACACACACATACACTCTCTATGGCAAAATACACACAGTCGGTTGTGCAAAAAAAGCACATCACATCTCTTGTAAATAGCCAGAAAAGTATATTTGCCATCTGTTCATTGTATAATCTCATGAATATCATCAATAAATGTCTCGTTTTGTCTCCATATACAAACTTTTTCTCATTTAGTATATTTCTATCTCTTTTTTTTTTGCAGGAATGAACCAATCGTGGCAACATAATTAACAACAACAACAACAACAACAACAAAAAACAATAGCAACGTGCTATTCATTCATCATTCGATGTGTATCATACCGTTTGCAATTGAATGAATTGTTTTTTCCCTCATTTTTTCCATTTTCTTCTCTCGTCCAATTTTATTTTTCTGCACAACTTATAACTTATGAAGCACTCCATATAATGGCGTGCTTTGAATTAAATCACAAAGAATACAAGTAAACCAACCAAAACGAAAAAAAAAAACAGAAAACACCAAAAATACCTGAATCATCGAGTGATCAAATTTATGCGTTTCGAGTGTCCAAAATACGCTCAAATACAAACTTCACATGAGGCTGTTGAATATTTAAATTAAAACGTGTGAAACATTGGTAATATCATAATGAGAACAGGTTAAACATCGCGCGCGTGAGACAGTGTGATAAAAATTATGAAGAAGCAGAGATAGTGAGTGAGAGAGAGAGAGAGAGGGAAATTGTGCGCACGAACACATAAAAAAAGCGAACAAATAGGGGAATCGACCGAAGTAATAATAACATAATCATCGATTTTACATTCACATCAATCAGTTACGAAGACGATAAACGACGAAAAAGTCAACGCTTAATAAAAACAAAAAAAAAAAACAAAAAAACAAAATACACAAGTTTATGTGAAAAGAAAGAGACTGAGAAAAAAAATCAAATCAAACCGTGTAGCAGAAGAACGGAACGACGACGACGACGAAAAGTTATTGGAGCAAGGAAGGAAACAGGAAGAAGAACACTGAATGCAAAAACGGGGAACATTCATATTCTCGATGACGTAAAACGAATGCTACTGCCATATATTGCAAGTGTGTATGCATAAAAAGCGCGTCAAAATTATTCCACGTACGTTGGTTCTTCTATCAACCAGGATTCTTATATTCCCGATTTGAATGGCAACCGGGGAATGTGCAAAACAAATGGATGAATGTGTTCAGTGTTTATAATAACTATTGTTTGTCGTGTATTTAAAATAAAATCTATATACACTCCACATATAGAGAGGGAGAGAGTAAAAACACAGAATCAACAAACATACAAATTGCAACATAAAATAATTTTGCAAGTGTGTGATTTAGTCTTGCTTTTTTATTACTATTATTATTTCTGTTGTTTTATATTATTTATTTGTTTGTTTGTTTGTTTTTTTTTTTTTTTTTGCTGCTTGCCATTCGTACGACGTTCATTGATTTGTATGGCAAAATTTCCTCCAACAAGTGTTTCTACCGATTATTATCATTTCGGCATATGTGGAAAAGCGTTGCAACTATAGAAACGAGATATTCTTGTCAATCATTCATTCATTTTAAATTGTAATCATCGAAGCATCATTTAAGCCAAATTTATTAATATTTTTCCGCAAAAATACATTTTTTTGACTGGCCAACAACAAAGAAAATGGCAACAGCGTATGACCGTCAGGTAAGCAACATTCATTATTTATAACTTTGTTTTATTCCCTCTTGTAAAACATTTTATCTCGTGTTTCGTTGAGCATTTTATTTATGAATTTCGATTTTCGAAACAATAACTAAAAAGTCAATGTGCAGTTTAAGAACTTATGTTGGTTGGCTGGTTGATGTGTGTGTGTGTGTGTGTGTGTGTGTGTGTGTGTGTGTGTGTGTGTGTGTGTGTGTGTGTGTGTGTGTGTGTGTGTGTGTGTGTTTACTTCATTTGATGGACTGGAATGGAAAATTCATTCGTTTGTTCGTTCAAAAGTATAGTTTCTTAAATAAATAAAAGAATTTTGATTTTGTGTACAAGTTTTTGCTTGAAATTCTTGGAGGTCTTTATGAACAAGCTTTAATGAAGGTCAATGAGTGCGACACATTTCGATGTTTGTTTAAGACTGATTTATTGAATATTAATTATACAAGTGTTTTCCGTCTTTCACACTTTGCCAGCGTATGCATTTAGCATGCGCGGGTGTGTGTTTAATTGGCGAATCATCGTTCGCTTACTTATGCATGCGCTTCAGCGCATTCAGGTAAACGACCGACGATTTTACATTAAACGATTTTAAAATATGATGAACTATTTTCTCTGCTAGTGAATATTATGTGACTCATTCACAGAGAATAAAATTTATTTCATCATTTTTAACTGCTTCAAAGCACATGTTTGTTGTTTTTTATTTCATAAATTGAACGAAGAATTTCTCCATTCTTAACGTTATTCAAAGTAACATCGGCAGGCATTTTGCAAACTTTTTCTCGTACACATGTTGGATACTACAGCAATCCAAGTTCAATTTTATACAATTTTGTTGATGTAAATTTATCGAAAAAAATACATTGAACATTATTTGGTGTGCCGCCATGCGTGTAAATTACATTGAAAACAATTTTCATTAGTTTTTCGAAAATCAAATTATAATTTTTCATTAGTTTTCCAAACAAAAATTGTGAACACACACACACACAATTAATTGCAACTGAGCCAGGGAACTATGCTCACAGTACAATCTAAAAAAAAAGTTTATAAAAAGTTTTCTTTCTAGATGGATGAGAAGCAAATTTTCAACTATAATATTGTTCGACCTTTTTTCTATGAGGTATATGAATTTGACTGCAACAATAACAGAAAGATAAAAAAAAAAAAAAAAAACGAACAAGGATTCTCTGTCTTCCGTCGAGCTGACTCTGTATTGTTTGAATTTTATCTCATCAAACTGGGGCTTTTTTATTTCTCCTTCAAACAATTGTTCAATCGAATTCAATCTCTCATGCTTGAACGGAAAGATAATGCTTTAAAAAAAATTATTTTTATTTCTTCTTCTTTGTTTTATCTGCTACATTTGCGCCAAGTTTTCTCAATTGTAATTTGTTTTTATTAATTTTTTTAACGGCGCAGGCATCTCTGGCAATGAGAGTGGGTTTTTCATATTCAAACATTTTAAATCTTAATACAACTTTGGCAATTAAACAAATCGTTAAAAGAATGAACTCTCACTCACTCTCTCTCTCTCTCACTCTCTCTTTCACTCGCTTTCTCTCACTCTTTTTGTCTCTCTCTGTCTCTCTCTCTCTATCTGTTTGTCTCTGCCGAAAAGTTATACAATGGCATTAGTCAAAGTTTGTGATGTGAATTTAATGATTTTTTTATTTCATCTTGAAAAAGTACATTTTTTGCTAAATGAAAAATATAGAAAAATAGTTTGAAAGACTGCCCACCATTGGGAGAGATGATGACTTTTCACTTAAGTTATACAATTACGGTCAATTCGTAATTTATTTATTGAATTCTATCATTTTGGTTTTGTCTAATATTTCATCGTCAGCTATTATTGAAAAATTTTCGGGAAGAAGTGAGATAGAAGAAGAGAGGAAGAGAGGAAAAGAGATAAAAACTGAGAGAGAGGAGAAGATAGAGAGAGTGAAAGAGAAGGTTAGAATGGGAAAGAGAAAGAGGGAGACAGAGAAAGTGTGAAAGAAGAATGAATGTCTGTGCATAATAGTCGTAACCGCAAAGCCTGAATGACAGTTAGAAAAGAATTAACAACGACAAACGACTTTTGCATTGTGATTACAACAACAAAAAAATGAATACTTGAAGATATCGCCTTAATTGCATTTCGTGTATGGAGAACAAAAAAAAAAAAAAAAACAATTCCTCCGTTTTATCGGTGGCCATTGAACATAAAAGACCACGTAAGACATTCATTACGACACCCCAACTTTATGGCCAAAGTTATTTGCCCGTAAAATATAATTCAGACCGAAGGAAATTTCGGACAAGAGAAATGGAATAGAGGTGATGGTGTATGGCAACCGATTTTTATATTCGATTGTAAATTGCCAATTTCCTTTGCATTCGATTTTGAACTCAAACGATAGAATTTCCATCATACAAACGTGATTATTATTTGAATTTTTTACAACAATCGAATATCCATGCAAAGCTGGTGAAGCACAAAAGAAAAGAAAAAGAAAAAAAGTAAAAATATATAGAAAATGAAGCGAAGCACGTGATGTGTGAGAGAAGAACAATGTGAACGCCAAATAAAATGATAGCAGGGAATTGCACGCGATTTCTGTTTTGTTCTTTCTCTCTCTCTCTCTCTCTCTCTCTCTCCTGCTCGTGCTCTATTCCTTTGTCAGAAATGCCACTAATCGTTCCAATTCGATATTGAATTTCTAAATTTACTTTTATTCGATACGAGAATACTCAATATTCATTATCCAATCTAATCCCAAATGGAATAAGTAATTTCAAAACTCCCAACCCAATTCATCGAAGCCATAAATAAATGTTGATTTTATTCGCATCGATTGTGTACTGTACATCTACATTTTAAATTTAAAATTTTTAAATGCAATGATTCGATGTTGTTTGATTGTTATCGTCGAAATTAGGTATCGACTGTTGCGCAGCACAGATCAGATCGTCAACAAGCGGCAGCGGCAGCCGCTGAACGTACACTTAGGGTAATTGACCGCATTGGACAATCCGTCAATTTGGCTGTGGAACGTTTTGTTACTGTTGGCGAAACAATAGCCGACGATAATCCAGAAATTAAACAGGATATGTATGATGCATGTAAAGAAGCTCGAGCAGCAGGTAAATTATCCA
Organism: Resseliella maxima; assembly: GCA_029041755.1. Classification (NCBI taxonomy): domain Eukaryota; kingdom Metazoa; phylum Arthropoda; class Insecta; order Diptera; family Cecidomyiidae; genus Resseliella; species Resseliella maxima. Next base: position 168,814 of record JAQOWM010000542.1, read on the forward strand.
CACGATTTTCATTTTTTCTGTTTTTACCATTGTGTTTATTTCTTTTTTTTTTTTTTTTTGTCGACTTTCCACAAAAACAAATAATAATGTAAAAATGTTTCTATTGTTAAAAAAAGGACTTTCAATAGAAAGACTATGCGAAATGGTTGCCAACGAGCCCCTCGAACCGGATGACACGTTATGCGATCGCACTTCAATGGTTCGTGCCGCACGTTCCCTTCTCAATTCAGTGACACGGGTCTTATTACTTGCCGATATCGTTGTTGTGAAACAATTACTACTCGCCAAAGACAAGGTTCTTTTTTTCCCCAATAATTTAACTCACTCTTTTTTATTTTCTTCGCATATTGTATTGAATTTGAAATCAATAGTTATTTGCATTTATAACTTGGGTTCCGAATTTTACATTATTGTATTTAAATGGATTTTTTCTTCAGATACCAAAAGCCCTGAGTAGACTGGAATCAGTTGCTAATTTTACTGAATTTGTTAAGGCATTTTCGGTGTTTGGTGCTGAAATGGTTGAATTGGCACATGTTACATGTGAGTAAATTAACTTTTTCCATAATGGAATATATTTCATTTTACCTCAATTTGAAACTTAAAACTTATGAAACCAAGTGTGTTAGCTTAATCGATATAATGAAACAAACAGAAAATTGTTCATTTTCTTCAAAAAAAAAAAAAAAAATTCACTTCAATGTGCTTTCTGATGAGTTGATGCAGTAGTTTCTAATGAATTTTAACAAAATCGAAAAATGTATTGATTGTTAGGTAATCGACAAAATGATCCAAAAGATGAACGAAGACGAAGTCAAATGACAGCAGCTAGACAGGTGTTAGAACGATCAACGCTTATGTTGTTGGTATCATCAAAAACGAGCTTACGTCATCCGGAATGTATACATTCAAAAGAGAATCGTGATACGGTATTTTGTCAAATGCGACGGGCAATGGATCTCATTCATTATGTAATTAAGGATAGCATTTGTGCGGCTTCGCAAAATGATCGTCGTAGTCGATTACAGCAAATGGATTGGGATACTGAACGAGGGACAGCATCAAGTTGTTTACGAGTTTTTGCCCGTTTAATGGAAAGCTCAAGACCTCGATTTAGTGCATCAGGTACATCGATATTGAGCTCATCAAAACAAACACAAAAAGACATATCATCGACAGGTAAAGAATAAAATTTATTTGAACATTTAACATTGGAACAAAATCGTCAAAACAAAATCATCAAATATTTATGGAAATTCTAGGACGTGCATCAGACGCAATACATGGGACGTCACATGAAGGACGTGAATTGATGCGAAGCAACAGCGAACGAGATCGTCATATGACAAATCATCATCATGCATCGACATTGTCGCATCGAAAATCATATCGAAATCCACACGATTATCACAACAACAGCAACGGTCTAAAAGGTATGTTCTACATAAACAGTAAAATAAATGAAAATGACAGACATAATGTGAAAGTATTTGTGTCATATTTATTTAGATCCTGATTGTGATATGACTAGTTATCAAATGAGAGATACACAAAGAGATTTCAGTTTTTATTCCGGTATTTCGATATTATCACCGCAAACACGTGAAGAAATGCTCTATGCGCTAAATAAATGTGTAGAAAAAACGCAAGATTTCACTGATTCAGCATATACAACACATGAACATCGTGAAAATATTTTATTATTATGCGATCGAATGCGTTTAGAATTGAATCAATGTCTTCGTATGGCTGTGAACATGGAACAATTTCCAAATTCGCGTTTTGACATCGATGCAGCGGTTGACAGTGTACTAAGCGCTGCCCAAGATTTATCACAACAACTATCGATGGCTGTGGCTGATCAAATACCCGAACTCAATCACATTATTAAAATAGGCATCGAATTGGTTAATTCACTCAGGAATATCGCCTTAAATCAAGAACTTGATCGACTGCAAGAGTGCGCAGATCGTTTTCACGATTATATTGACCATATTTTAGAAGTGAGTCACTATTTCTTTTTTTTTTATATTTTATTTTAACGAAAAAAATTTCATAAATTTTCCATCTTTGATTTCAATTCATTCATATTATTCATTCAGGTCTGCAAACTTTTACGTCACATTGCCTTAACTGAAACGCAGCAAATTCAAGCGAAATTCACTGAGATAAATTTGCGAATTTATGGACCACAAGTGTTGACAGCGGCAAGATGTTTGTCCGCCCATCCAAATAGTAAAATCGCCAAAGAGAATCTCGAAGTGTTTAGTGATATGTGGCAATGGTTATCGGGCGATGTGGCGTCTGTGTCAAAAGAAGTGATTGAAATGGTGCATTCGATATCAAAACCAGATCGAACTGAGTATTTAAGCTTACCACGGCCAGGTGTAAGTATAACTAATAATCTAGATAATAATATTATCAAAAAAATGATGCAATGCAAATGCTAACTTTATTTGTTTATTTACGAAAAAAAAAACAGAAACACGGCACCACATCGAAACCTTTGAAAGCCGTTCGCTTAGATCAAGAAGAGCAGGAGAAAATTGCAAAAGCTGGATTGGAAATGAAAATGTCAGCAAATGAAATGGATGCCGAAACGGACAAATGGAATGTATCCGATGAAAATAATGATATTGTTAAACGAGCCAAAAATATGTCAACGATGGCCTTTTCAATGTATCAATTTACAAAAGGTGAAGGCACCTTACGGACTACACAAGATCTATTCACACAAGCTGAATATTTTGCCGAAGAAGCAAATCGTTTATATAAAGTTGTTCGGACATTTTCATATCAAGTGCCCGCTGGTGATTCAAAAAAAGAGCTTCTCGATCAATTGGACGTTGTGCCAACATATGTGCAAACATTGCAATTTACTGTAAAAGATCCGACGGTGGGAAAAGCGGCCACATTTGTTAAAGTCGATCATGTTATACGTGAAACAAAGAATTTGATGAATGTTATCAATAAAGTGGTGACCACCTGCTTCGATTGTGCCAACAAGGTAAGTTAATTTCCATGGAAATTTAAAAAAAAAAAAACCATAGAATTAGGATTATAGCATCGATTAAAGATCTTCGAAATTTTATTTGAACTTTGGGCTCAGGGATCTTTAGATTTTGAATTGAAATTGACAAAAACAAAAAAAAAATTTCTGACTTTTTCTTTTCAAAGGGACCTATTTTCAAGCCGATTTTTTTCATACGATTGCAATCGTTGGACGATTATTTTGTATGGAAAAAATTTATACCGATCACATCAGTGCCTTGGAAATAGGTCCTGAGAACAACTTTTATGCGAAAAATATGAATTTTTTTTTTAAAATCCAATAAATCTCAGCACCGATTTTAGATGGCTCTGATCGTCAAATGTTCCCAAAACTCTTACATCTATTTCTATACATATAACATATTGAGCCACTGTGTTAAAAATATTTCTCAAATGATGCTATGGATGTTTGTTGACCAAAAAAAAAAAAAAAAAAAACACTTTCAATCTATTTATTCGCAGTACAAATTAGACTTCAGTGGATTAACGGGCCGTTCAACTACTGGATTACGTGATGATGATGGTGGCAGTGGTGTGGCTGGTGATTCAAAGGGCTCATCAACGAGTACCGAGGCGAGCATGTGACAGTACGGGATGGCCCGAAGGGGCAAAGGTGATGCACGTCGAACACGTGTATCGTTTCTACTATTTTAAAAATTGGTCCATTGCGCAATCAAACATCTTAATCTTTATCATTCATTCAACATCATACATCCAGACAATCCAAATAAAAAGAAAATCCCCGACCACAATTTGGGTATTGGACAATATTATTTAATGATAATAATATATAAAGAACATACATACACACAAACACACACACTCATACACACGTGATTCGTCGCATGGGAAACGATCACTTACACATACATACATACAAACACGCATTCGCGATCATTTTATATGAAATTCTTTAGGGGCAAGCAACATATATGTTTGTGATATATATAAAAAAAAAAAAAAAAATTATTTAGATGAAAAAAACCTATCAAATTGTGATGACAACAAACAACAAAAACAACAAAACCAAAAAAGAAAAATTAAAACGCAGAAGAGATTTTATTTACTCGAACAATCAACAGGTGCGTACGAGCATGCAAATGCATGCAATACAAACAAAAAGCAAGAGAAAAAATAAAAAAAAAAATCAACTGATAAAACACATATATTCATACATAATATGTAGCATAGTGATTAATTATATGATACAAATTGGGCTCTTCAATGACAATATTTACTAAGCATAGAAAATGCAAACCAAACCAAAATGGAAAGAAAAAAAATACAAAAACAACAACCACAAACTCGATGAGATATATTTGAGAGGCAACATTAAGAAACCGATAAAGAATTTAACTAGACTTTTTAGACAAAAAAAAAAAAAAAAGAAAAACTCATGAATGATGAATTTTTAGTAGAATATACCGTTATGTTTAGCTATTCGGGAGAAAAGATCAACCAACATATGTAAAATAAATATGTATTCGGACCTTTTTTTTTCTCTCCTTCCTTCAACTCAATCAGATAGATAGTAGTTAGACCAAAATGGCTCATTGACTCAGACACAACAAACAAATATATTCATAACAAGAAGAAGAACAAACAACAACAACAAAAAAAACCTTTATTTATTAAATGTAAGTACATCAAGGGTAATAAATTATTTACATTATATTCATCTGATACTGAACCAAATATAAATGATTCAATTAGAATCAAACAATGTTACAATGATTCCATGGATAAACCAAAAAACAAAAAAAAAAAAAAAAAAAAAAAACGAACATAAAACACTTCACAAATACAACTACGACCATGAACACTTGCCGGATTTTCTGTTCGATATATTTATTTAAAATGTTTGTAACTGTGCAGTTGATGCGCACAGTTTGAACGTGATAAAATTTCCATGAAATATCATTTTTGTGATTTAAGCAAATTTCAATGTTGATTTACATTTCACAATGCAATAATTTTCTTATAAAAAGTGAAATGACAATTCAAGCTTCGAAACATTTTGTTCACGAATAAATCATATTTCCCACTAGAAATTTTTTAAAACCAAAAAAAAAAAAAAAAAAAAATCGAATTTTCCTTAAGCTTATTAATAATTTATTCACCATTTTCTGTCCCAAAATTGTATGACCAAAATCTAAAATAGAAACAAAGCATACGAAGAATGTAGAGAAAAAAATTTCAAAAAAAAAAAAAAAAAAACGAATACAACAATGATATTAAAAAGAAACTGTTTAAAAATTAGAACCGTACAATTCATGAACGTTTCAGTGTATACGGCTGAAAATATTTAAATTTTTAAAAAATGTAAATGATTTAAATGAGCTTCAAAAAAATAAATAAAAAACAACAAACAAAAAAAAACGAACAATGAAGAGAAAGTGAAAATCTCGGTGAAAACACATTGTGAATATATCGACATTTAAAGCCAAGACACTCTCTCCTAAAAGTGTCACGTATTTATTATCTGGCTGCAAATAAATCGTATACATTATCAAACAAGTTAGAATTTTAGAACTGTAATTTTGAATAGTTTTGGAGAAACACCACCGACGAATGAACAAATCAAACATGATACACCTCATTAAAAAACAAACAAAAATAAAAAGAAAACGAGAAGAAAACTAAGAAGTACTTTTGCCCATTCATACACTTTGTGTGCAGAGAATTAAATGAATATAAAATATATATGTTTATTTTCCTCTCAAAATCTCTTTCTCCCTCTCCCTCTTTCACTAATTCAGTACAATTTATGTTTTTCATCATTGATCTGATTACTTGTGACTCTATAGTGTGAATAATTAGATGTCCAATTGTACATCATAGATAAAATGGTGCATGAAACATATATTCAAAGCCGTTTTCGGACTTCTCAAATTTAATTGTCATTTCTTAATAAAAAAAAAAAAAAGTAAACGAAACAAATCCAAAACAAAAAAAAAATTCATAAAATAAATCAATTTTTTTCTAGATAGAAGAACAAATATGTATAAAATAAATATAATCAAAATACGTCACGAATACGTAATTGATGCGTGATTACAGATCATTTTTCATCATCGTTCATCAATACATTAATATCTTGAGTTTTCATGGTAGACAAATGAACGTTAGTTCTTAAGCCATCTATGTAGAATGAGTATGCGACAAAAAATGTAATAAGAAATGAACTAATGAATATTGACTTTTTGATAATGTTGAATCGATTAAAAGAAAAACATAAATGTTTCGTATGAAATTGCTCCAAGAAATATGCATCAACCAAATTAAATAAATGGATGCACAAATGTTACACAAATATATATTGAATGTTAGAGAAAAAAAAAAAAAAAGAAATTATGAATTATAATTTTTGCATGTATACCATGGAAATTTTTGTCTTTGGGCGACATTTTGATAAAGAAAAATTAAATGATTTTACTAACGGACAAAATCAATTTATTTGCAAAATTTCATTCATTTTCTCAAATCTAATTCACATTTTTTTGCTTTTGTCATTTGTGCTCATTTACTTCTACTGAACAAAGTCATTACACTGAACTCTATTTGTTGTGTATGTTGTGGTCGATAATATTGTACATTGTGCCATTGTGCAAAAATTGCGATTTTATTCAAATCATAAATGAAACGTGGAAATTTACTTTAAAAAAAAGCAGATAAAAATGAATGACAAAAGACAAATGAAATTTTTATAAAAATTATAGTCAATCAAATTAGTTTTTCAAAACTAATGCATATCATTTCAGTGTTTTCCTATTTTATTTCGCAAAAGAATAAAAGAGAAAAAAGTAATTCCATTTTTTTCTAAATCGAACGGCATTTTGCCAAATAATTTTCTTCATCGTCTCAAATACTACTTAAAAAAAATCATCTAAATTATTATATTTATATACGATTTTATATGGATTTTCATAACGAAGAAAAAAAAACCCAACAAAATAATAATAATAATTAATAAATAAAATGAAATTTATGTGAGAATAATACGAGAGTGGTAATAATGAAACATTTCTGGTAGAAATCTGAATTTATTTCATTTTTGGTCACGTGTTGAAAATCGCAAAAATCTCAATATATGTTTAAACATTTAGGAAATTATATCACATTTTAGATTTCAGGTTTTCACATTTGACTTGAACAATTCATATTTTTTGCTTTTTTTTGCAAATTCTTCTTAACGAAATAACGTTATGTTGCTATCGAAAGAAAAAATGAATGTTTTTCTATAATTAAATAAAATTTTAAGCTTAACTTCATCATATCGACGTTGTGTTATTAAAATCATTTCTTTTCTACATAAAATCATGAAAAATATTTTGACATTTTATAAAAAAAAAAAAGTAATTCAGTTTTATAAAAGCGCTTGAGAGGAAAACCAAAAAAAAAACTTACCAAAAAAAAAAAAAAAAAAAAAAAAATAAAATGTAAAATTGTATGGAAAATCTATATTCACTTTTGCTTAAATAGAAATTTTTGTCTCTTTTCTTCCAAAAAAATTTATTCGATTGCAACAAATGCAGTATAATCAATGCTTTGTCAATTAAGAACATTTTTATCATTTTACATAATTTTTGGTGTAACGTTTGAGCTATTCGATACCGATATTTCGATACGGGGGCAAGGAATGTGACAGTTGGAATTTAAAGGATATACATAGTGAATACAACGATCTCACCGTACACTTGATTTGCGTAATGCATTTAAATTAAATCGAAAACTATCGTTGCACCATCTTAAAGTCGCGATGGTCATTATTCAGAAACTTTGAAATTATTTCACAATATTGTTATTATGTGTCGTCATTCGTCTGTTTTTATGTATTTTATATGGAGAGAACAGCATAAGAGAAATATCGTGTGTATATATTGGTAATTAGCACTTCTGTTTGTCCATGTGAATTATGTGGCAAACAGAATCGATAATCACCAATATATGCGTATTATATATCACTTTTGTAATGTTGTTCATTCCGCATGAAGTACACAACAGAAATTTGAGTGCGTATATATTGTTAATCAACGACTCTGTTTTGCATACAATTTATAGGGCCAAGCAAATGCGTTCATTACCAATACATACGCACGACATTTCATTTATGCTGTTCTTCTCATATCAAATACAGAACAATAGACAAAATGACAATATACAATGAAATTATTGTGAAATAGCTTCAAAGCTTCAATGTTTCGAAATAATTATCCTCACGACTTTGGGATGGCGCCACGATATTACTCGGAACCCGAAAGCTCCAGCGAAATACTAGGTCGGAATACAACAACACAAAATGAAAGAAAAAAAAAAAATTAATTTTCATATGTAATTCAAAAATTCACAAACATAAACAATAAACAACAATTGTATGAATTCCAAGAGTGAAACAAAACAAGATGGGCATAGAATTCTGAAATGATTAAGATAACAAAAATATATATCGTCTTCCATTGAATTTCATTCATTTTCTATGTCGCTGCGTTTAATTGTTACATCAAATCACCTTTAGTTGATATATCGAAAATAAACCAGCTGAATACTGAAACAAAAATAATTATAGCGACGATCATTTAAGAACATTAGAAAGAGAAAATACATTTGCTGATACACAAAGACACATACACATTCATAAACATATTTACCAATTTAAGTCTTTCATTTTACTGTAAAATCATTTATCTTCTCAAATCTCTTTCCATCTTTAATTGTTGAATGAGATTGTTGTGTAGAAACAAAATGGGATGTCGTAAAATCATACATTGTTAATATTGCAAATTTTAAGAGAGAAAAACCAAAAAAAAAAAAAAAAAAAAAAAAAACCAAATAAACAAAGAGAAATAATGTATGTTGATGTATACACTTGTAAAAACCTTATGAGATAAACAAACAAAAACAAGCAAAAAATACTATGGGATCTTGTGTTGATGTTATCATTTCGGTTGTTAGTCGTGATGGCAGTGAATTAAATATATATGAAAATCTGTTTTGTCGAACTGAATAAAATAAACATTATTTCATTTTTAATAATTTAATATTTAACAATCCACTTTGTTTCATTTGGAACAATGAACAGGTTATTTTCAATTCTGAACAACTTGAACCGAACTTGAACGAACATGAACACAATATATTCAAATTTGAACAACATGAACCGAACTCGAACGAACATGAACACACAAAATGTTTCCGAACGTTGTTCAATTAATTCAACTGGTTCATAAATGCGATCTGTTCCTGTTCGTTCAAATGCTACACACTTGACGTCATCTATACGATTTATCAACGTATGAATTTCTTGCATAAAAGCGATTTATCAATGTACATTGTCTATACCAACGGAAACGGCAAAAAGATACGATTTGTCGTTTGCATTCCGTAATGGTGTATGTGCCATTCAATGTATAAATGATAGAGATCACTTCCAATGTAACATCGCACGATTTATGCCGTAGTCCATTAGTCGATAGTTGATGTACTTGCCTACGACATACAAGTCCACTTTCTCAATTTTGTTTAATATTAATTTAAATTCTTCTATAGAAGGCGTAAGAGACAATGAATTTCTTTTTTGAAGCGACTTCAACACTGCCTCATTTGCTGAGAAAAACAACTGAAAAATAGTTCGGTTGTATTTGAAAAAATAGGAATTTCCGATATAAACAAAACCTATTCGAAATATTGTTGCTTACTTAATTGAACAGTTCAATTTGGTTCAGTTAATTGAACAATATTCGAACGAACATGAACCGAACTTGAACATCTTGAACAAACTGAACTTGAACTCGAAACAACATGAACACCCTTTTTTCTCTTTCGAACAAATCGAACCGAACCCGAACGAACATGAACATAAAAGTGAAACCATTCTCGAACATGAACGGTTCATGTTCGGTTCATGAGCAGCTCTAATCGGAAGCGATTAAACTTTCGCAGGGCTTGAATATATATATATTTTATAATATACAAAACACACATTCATCTAGTCCGGATCTATTTTGGAATGTCACTAAAAATTTAACTTTATTCATATTATATGAATATTGTGTTACATATTAACGATTTTAATATTGAAAAATTCAAATTGATTGCATATAAAAAAAAAATTGTTTAAACAAATGTTCCTATTAAACGATTTATAGACTTGAACGGACGTAGAGAGTATGGAAAAAGAAGAAGAAAATGCAAAAAAATATGCTAGTATTAAACTAAATTGATGAAAGCGATCAAATATATATATAAATAAAAAAAAAAAACAATTCAAATGCTTGAACGCTGAAAATCTATTGATTTCACTTTCTTTTCTGCTTAATTTAAGCAAAATGATAATGAATAGAGAAGAAAAAAAATATTATGCATTGACAGCAAAAAAAGAAAAAAAAAAAATTAATCGAAATAATCAGGTATTCTCGATTTTTGATTTCAAAATAATATTTAAGTTTCTGTTATCAACAACAACATACAGATTTTTTATCGATGATATGTTGTCTTTCTTTCATTCGTTTTCATTTCCACATTTTACGTATCATTCGAAAAGTGAATCTGAATAGTTTTAAATAAGACGACATTCAGTCAATTCAACGTATATAGAAAGGGTGAATAAAAGGTAGCATCGCGGTATGCATTCCATTCACATGATCGTTATGACAAATATTTTGGCCGATCAATGAAACAAAGAGAAAAAGCAAAAAAGAAGCTGAAAAAAACTTGTCGACTTTTCATCGATCGCACATTTCATCTTTTCACTGTGTCTGTTTTTTCTTTTTGCACATGACAATTGATGTCAATACACTGGTACTGTGCATTGAACACAACCAGTGTGATTGCATATTTCTTGGGGACATACATACATATATATAAATATATATTGATGATTTGTTAATTAAAACCAATGAAACTAAACAGTTAACTCCTTCACAAACAAATCGCAATCGGCAAACACTTACGTCAAAATCTATTACAAACATTTTTATGAAGACATGATCGAGATGCAAATTTTGAAATTGTGAACAAAAAAAGAAAAAAAGAAAGAAAGAAAGAAAGAAAAAAAAAAACCATTTTGCACTATTCGCGATTGTCATCAATCATTTGCTGCTTTGTAATTGACTATAGTATGTGCAGCACAGCATTGTTAATTTTTATTGTTCGCTGTCACGTGCTGCATCTCCATTTATGGCCGTAAAATTAGATGATCCATTAAATTAGCGTCGACAACGACAACGTCAACGACAACAACGGCAGCAACGGGAATTCAACACGGAAATCTCATTTTGTCAAAAATTCAAGTAGATTGCATGTGGCAAATGATCAAGCGAGATTTGAATAGATTTTAACAATCTATTAGCACGATATGCTAGCAAGTCGCACCCCAAAATATGACTAAACAATGAATGGCCGCGTGCAATGCGCCGCATGCACTCAACACATATATAAATCTAGAGATCGACTAGAGAGAAAGAGAAACAGATAGAAAACAAAATTGTAGGTGACTTTTGTGTAGCGAATTTTTAATGAGCGACAATCCAAAAATGACGCTAATTAAAGGTAGCGAAATAAAAGAAACATGTGTAACTTCCACTTTTGTTTTGATTTTTAGTTTTCTTTCATTCCATTTTACCAATTGCTTTGGCTATCTATTTTATCTTTCTTTCTTTTCGGGTTTTTTTTTTTCAATTCGATTACATAAATTCTTCCACTGTTTTGTATAATGTGTGTCTTTTCATCATCAAACATTCATAAGATTCACAAAACAATAACACAAGAAACAAAAAAAAAAAGACAAAAAAAAAAACCACGATCGCGACCAAAAAGCAGCGACGAAAAAGAAATGAAAGACAACCCAAAAAAATAGCACACAAACACACACTAAACATACGTAGAAAGAAAGATAGATAGAAAAAGCATCTTGAGCAAAATTGTGTGTGTCCGCTTTATTCAAATTCGAACGATTGTTTGCAACATTTTCGTGTGTAGTTTTGTCGTTGTTTTTTTTTTTTTTTTATAAATTCCATTTCTTCCAAAAACACACAAACATTATTTTGTTTTTTTTTTTTTTTCATTCAACGTATTTGGACACATTCTACAGTAAGATGAGTTACTTATGAAATCATCAGAAATAGATTCACTAATGGAAATGTGTGCCAAAATGTTCGTGTAACAACGATGGTAACGAATGAATTGAATAAACTTGTATGTTATTTCGTTTAGTTTTTTCTTCTTCTTCTTCTGAAGTTGGTTTCATTCAGTTGTTACATTAAATGCAGAAATGACCTGTGCGTTTTTTTCTTCTCTTGTTATTTTGAAACCAAATGTTTCAAGTTACAATGGTAATTCGGTGAAATACTGGAAAGTAAACTATTAAAGACCTGTTGATTTAAGCCGGTGCACAGTTCGTACCGTTCGTTTAAATATCATGCCACAGCAGGTGCCATTTTTGGACGATTGAATCATTTAGATTCAATTCAAATACAACATCACATTCTCACAATTTATTACTTTGAAGATTGGTTTTCAATTTGTAGTTTTTGATTATTTTACAAATCAATTTTAAGGCGGTTTGAAAAACGATAGTAATTTTTTTTTCTTCCCCGAATCAGATTATTCTCTTGTCTGATTCTCTCACTTGGGAATGAGAATCTGTTCTGATGATAAACGCTTTTTACCACTTTCCTTTGTTCGAAAATTTCATTTCATCGCAATATTTTGGAAATATTTGTTACTTCATTTCATTTTTGGGACACATTTCATTCATTATTATGTGCATTATATTATATGAGTTTTCTTTTCCGTATATTATTTCCTTCCGCTATGTTCAATTAGTAAAGAATCAGATTACCAAATGAAATATGATTTGAAAATGAGAAAACATTTCTCGGAATTTCATTGAGTGATGGTAAAAACAAAAAATTCGCGAGTGACTTGAGACGAGAAATGAATAAATAAGTGAGAAAGTCAGAAGACGCGACCACCAAATAAAAGGCGAAAGGCAATATACTGCATCGAAAAATTATTAAGACTTACAAATTTATGTAAGTTTTGTTGGGTTTTTTTTTTTCGTTTTGTTTCATTTATTTGATTTTTGACGCTGAGGTAAAGATCGCTATATAGAGAAAAAAAAAATCAGATCAACATGTACATCGCAATCATAATGATGATGATTGTATGGATTAATGGAGAAAGAGAGCTGACACATGTATTTTCAACGGTTAATGATTTGTTATATTAACACCAGCAATGCGCATGATCTGATCACCGTATTTTAAAAATTAATGAATTTTATGCCGCATTACACCCATAACTAATCTCACGCTAGTAAAAATGAATCACCTGTTTAGCTGCCATTTGTTTTTGGTTGATACTATTTATGTGATATTTGAACATTCAAAATGATATACTTATCGGTCTGGCATATTAAAGATAAAAAAAAAGTACAATAAATACTTACATGGCTGGGTTAACAGTTCCGTTCCCAAAGTATCTGGTTAAATAAAACATCCCATAAAAATCAACCCTAAATTCTTTTATTGTATTCGAATAATAATACAGTTTTTGTTCGGATTATCGCATTTTTATATCATCATTTGGCTAACCATACTCAAAATAATGAGCGCAATATAAATTAAATAAATATTTTTCTTTTAGCTTGTTTCTGTTGTAATATTTTTTCTCTTTTTTCGCCGTTTTAAATTTACATACGAAAAATGCCCCATCGTCCGTAAATTGTGATAGTGAAAGAAATCTTTTTTTTTTTTTCTTTTTCGTAAATTTCATAATAAAAACAAAATTTAAACCTAAAATAGAAATTAAACAGGAAAAATAAAAATTTTCCTCTCTTTAAAAAAAAAAAAAAAAAAAAAAAATGAACACACACACACGATAAAAAAAATATGAAAGCAATCGCTGCAAAATGAATTTTTATCATTTTGAATTTCATTGTGTTTTAGTGTGGAATTATAGAAAATAAATTGGAGCCGGACGGCTCATTTTATTCCATGAGTCTCTCTCTCAGTGTTTATTTTATTTGTTTCATTTTGAAATGCACGCAAACCATATTTTAAGACGGTGGTGCAAATAACTCCAAACGATACTTATTGCAAATGAACTTCTCTTTCTCTCCTTTTCTTTGTCTTTCTTTTACTCTTTCGCTATCAATTTTATTTCTGATTTGTGTATTTGATTTGATTGTTTTCAATGTTGTTTTACTTTCTTCTTCTTTTTCGTTTTTATTTTCTCCCATTTTCGTTTAATAAAATAGAAAAAAAAAATGTAGTTTAGCTACTTTGTGACTGGTGCAAACTATCACTAAATTTTATTGCACCGCGATAGGTTTTTTGATTTGATTTAACGCCCGCAGTTGTATTACCTGTTATTGTTGCTGTTGATGTTTTCGATAATTTTTTCGATGGTGTACGAGTTTTAATATCATTTTTCGAACCGGGTGCTGTTGATGATGTGATGCGTTGTGTTGGTGGTGCGACGACAGATAATTGAACATGACTTGCTTGTGCCTGGATCCATGATGATCTCGGTCGAACGGTTGTTGATCTATGATTTTCATCAAATTTAAAACGATTTGGTGCTTTAGTTTTAATGGCTTTTAATTCGGTGGGTGATGGAAACATGGGCCGGAAACCGCCATCATCGGAGCCATTCATTGAGAAAAAGTAAACGGGCATATCGGTGGTTGTTGGTGACATTGGTGTTGGTGACGACGACGACGATGTTGTTGTTGTTGTTGTACTTGTTAGTGTACGTCGTCCATATGGACTTTGACGTCCACGCTGTAATACTTGCGTTGTTTTACTACCAAATTGATTCTTTGTACGATATACGCCGACCAATTTTTGTTGTAATTTCCGTAATTCTTGTTGTTGTTTAATAAAATATGCTGGATAATTTGGTTTTTCAGTTGTTGTATTTGTTGGTAAATTTGTTGCATTTGTTTGTGCATTTGAATCAGTCAGTTTAACTTTTACCGTATTCTCATTTGATGCTTCTTGTAATTCATTTAATTGAGTTTCAACACTGGCCGGGAATACAAATAATGTTGGCTGTACAATAGGGTGTTCCTCTAATCTGAAAGAGAAAAAAGGGGGTGTCTTGAATTATAGAGAATAAAATTTTGTGTTAAATAATAGTATTCAAACAGGGATGCGATTAATACTCGCACGTCCCGAAGCAAAAAACTCTTTTCAAAATCGAATAATGCTTACCTGAAACACCCACTAAAGTACTCCAGCGCAGTTAACATCAACCAAATGGAAGTGAACCTGCTGCTACGCTACTAACCCACATAATCGGGATATCCTTAATAACTAATGTTACATTTGTTTTTGTTTATTTTTTTTTTGCGCTGTGTGATCAGACAGCATTATCAGCTGGCTGCTGATTGTACTCAAACATTTCTTCATCACTATCTACGATAGCAACAACAGCGACTCCGTCGGCCTCGGCAATTGCATTCCGGGCTCTGTATCTATTCATTGCATCCGGTATCGGAAGTTCCTGATTAATCAAAACAATGAATCTTATTAAGCAATCATTCAATTACAATTTCAATCAATTAGCCTTACCTTTCAATAGAATGTTCTTAGCAGCCACGACGTCACGGTGCCAAATCACAGAGCATTCGTGATTTAATTCCCAGTTTTTAGAGTAAACTTTTACTTTTGGGTATAAACCATTCGTTTCAACATCAACTCCGTACTCGCGTTCCAATTGTCTGAACAACGATAAATCCGTCTTGCCCACTTTTGACACAATTTTTGATGGCAGCAATGTTCTGGCGTCTGGAATGCTGAAGGAAAAAAATATTCAATTGATAAAATCTCCAAAATCATATTTGATTAATTTTATTTAAAAGAAATTACCATCGGCATCTCTTGAATCTCGCCGCTTTGTTCTGGTTTTGGAAACGATTCAAACACCTAGCATCTGTTTGAGATGATCCCCATTCGTCCGTCATTTGTATGAAACAATCCCTGTGCTTCTTTATTGCTCTCAATGACAAACGAACTCCTGGACACCGAACATGTTTTTTGATGCTTATTGGGCTATCAGGTGGCATTTCTCCATCAGCACCAAAAAAAAACAATGTTGGCTTCTTTTTTGTCACCATGTTCACCCATTTGTCGACAACACTGCTGCTTTTGATATGTTTGTCCAGAGCGAGCCGAGTGTATTTGGCTGTCGAATAAGCGCATATTCCATTCTTCATCATCTTGACACGATGCTTGATGTAACTCAGCCAATGTGGCCCCTTTGGCGACGGCATCACTGGATATAGATCACGGTTTTCTCGATCTTGGCGCTCCTCTTCCACAAATTCTCTCGTCCATCGATTGGCCTTTGCGTTGCGTACTTTTTGGCCCGTCTGCCAGTGGAACTGTTTGCTTGACATAGTGAAATTGTACTGGAGAAAAGTAAAGAAAAATATTAGTTATCGAATTTTGGCACTTATACAGTGTATTTTGCATTAAAATAAAATCTGTAAATGTTTTCAAAATCATGCCTCACCTCTGTGCCAGTTTTAATATTGTGTGTTACTGAAGTGTTCCAACTGCGCACGCCTGTATCAACGCCAACAAAATTCTTGATTGTGCCATCCATAACATTCTTAACGATGTGAGAACGATCGATTTCTTTCCTTGCTGGTTTTTTCTTGGCCGAGTACTGCAAAGCCACAGCGATTCCATCGGTGTTTATGGAAAAGTCAAAATTCTTTTTTCGTCGCACAAATCTTCGAATTTTACGCATATAAAACCATTGATTCCAATAATAATCACTATTGAGAATGAAATCTTTTAGCGGAATGATTGTTGTGCTTGTTTTTCCGTTTTTATTCACGCTTTCGACATTCGGCAGCCACTTTTGTGAAGACAAGACCTGGAACATAGATGTGCAATCGATTTTGAAGTGCGTACGTCGAAAACTACACATCGGCACCACCACCAAATTTCGGATTATTGGCCGAAAAGTTGCATTATCAAGCATTTGTCTGCGTTTGGGTTTCCATTTCCCTTTCATCTTTTTCCGCTTTCTTTTCTTTCGACGATGTGGATATGTTGGCCACGTCAAATTATATTCTTCTATCTCGCGTTGCATAGATAGATACATTGGCATGGCCTTAAACCAATGTTCGTGCTCAGTTGTGAGATCATGCAGATTGATTTCTGGAAACACATTCAGGTCGTTCACCGTGTTATACAAGGTGTTACACCGTACGAGTTTGTGTGGATCGCGATTTGGCACTCTGATGGCTTTTTGTTTTATTATCAAATTCACTACACTGTCGATGTCACTTGGCAAAAATTTCAGCGAGTCATCTTCAACGCTTGTATTCCATTCGAATACTCTCAGTTTCAAATACTGAGTGATGTGTTTCTTTCCATGCGTATGTAAATTTGTGACTACATTGTCCGTATATTGATTCGACAAATGCTTCAGGCCATTACTAAAATCTTTGTTATTGGGCCAATCGATACGATGCTCATCATCCAGACCTTCGACAATTGCTTTGAATTCTGGATCGATACGTTTTAGCTCTGGTCTTGGTCCACGTGGTTTTTTTCCTCGTGGTCTGTACTTTGACTTTTTCGCTTTCGGTGGCTGATTATTTTGCCATAGCACTTGTTGAAAGCAGAGCTTGATCTTTTCTTCTCCACTTTCACCGAAGAATGCGAAATCATTGTTCTCGATGCCTATGTTCATACGCCTTTTGCACCTCAAATAAAAATAGCAATGATCCCAAGACGCAAATTGAAGTGGCTTGCAAGCTCAATTCCGTCATTTTGCCAATCAATGCTTCTCGGTATTGTGGTCGAATGATTGTATTCAATGCACATTTGACTGTTGTTATCTCATCTTTCGTTTCTCCCTTTCCTGGTATGGATGGCTTGAAACGATTCGCCATTTCCCTATTCAAAAAAATAAAAACAAACACATTCGATTTAGTTTTTAAAAAAATCATTCATCATTCATCATTCATCATTCAGCTTTAGTAATCGATTTTTGCGATCAATTGCACGAAAATAAAGCGACAAAAAAAACGAATGGAAAATTGCACTTTTTTCATATAATTTGAAATTGAAATTTGGTTTAAATCTTGCCTCTCTTCAAAATGATCAGATTAAAAATTGAAAATTTCCACAGTAAATTAAATTAAATAAACATTTCAGACATTGTTGTATCAACAATTAAATTTTGCGGTTTGGTTTTATCAAAACAATTATACACCACTGCCATTATAAAACATGTATCAACATTTCATACATAGAAAGACAATCGTTTCGATTCTACATACAATGAAAGTAAAATTGAGAGACTTGTTCAAAGTATAAATGCGACCAAAAAACGAATGTACGTAAATCATAAATGTAAAACTCTATTGAAAATTCGTATTTAATTCTCAAGTCGAAATCGATTAACAAAATGGAATATTCAATTGATTTATATAAGATTTTCTTAACCATATTAGTTAAATCAGATTTAATAACGGAAAATGTCCACATTTACTGTTTGCTATTCATCGGATTAATTTATTTGTAAAAGAATACAATGACGTGATTGTTAAGTAGCAGAAAATTCAAAAATTGGTATTTAAATTTTGCTCGAATTTCAATTGAATTTGAAATTAAAATTGTTTAAAATGTGAAACAACTTACGTAAAATAAATGAATCAATTGAGCAAGAAATTACCAAAAAAACAATCACAATGTTCACCAAATGAAGATTTAAATCAAATCTAAATTCACTTTAAATAAATGGTCAAGTCACTTTCAATAAATGCACATTCACTGACACTTTCCTACCACACATCTGATTTGGCCAATTTGTCATCTCCGAATGAGAGAATATGCACATTTTGAATGATAGAAAACCAAATTTGCAAATGTTTATTGCATTTTGAATTCGATGTTATATCAATGTGAGAGTTCATAAACAAATGGTCGCCGGTTATAAAAATTCCACGGCAACCAAACATTTGCAAACGATCACAAAGAATCCATTGATATACACATATTGGCCATGATCACATTGTAAAACACCGTTTTGTCGCAACTAAGAATCTATTGTTTATTGATATTGAAACCATTTCATTGTTTAAATTTCTCTCTATACACTGGGAATTTCCGTTTTTTTTATCCACATTACGTTGTTTCATAATGAAAAAAATCACACTACTTTAAATCACTTTCTCTAACCACAAAATCAAATACGATATGAAATCAAATTGAATGAGATTCACAAATTATTTATGAAAACAAATCTACTGTAAATACTGAACATAGTTGCGAGGTTATGTTTAATACATTTGACATTCGTTTTGAAATGTGCTTCAGAACTGCCAACATTCATAACCAATACAATGTGAACCATTCTAACGGTTTGTTTCTGTATAAGAGGATCAATAATAAAAATCATTTTTTGCTTCGGGACGTGCGAGTATTAATCGCAGCCCTGTTTGAATACAATCATTTGACACAACATTTTATTCTCTATAATTCAAGACACCCCTTTTTTCCGATTCCCGATTTGGGGAACACCGTACTGTACAACAATTTCATCTTGATGCTCGCATACAGGACGCACATCATTAAATGGACGATCGAATGTGCTTTGCGTGAAACTGTTTATGGTAACTGGTTTTGATGACGATGTAAATAGCCCATTTTCATGTACATTAAATGGTTGCCATTCTTGGCTAATGCCTGGTTTTGTACCTTCAAGTGAATCATGAATTACAAATTGATCATCCAACAATGTATGCATGGTTGCCTCTACTTTACGCTCTTCTTTCTCTTCCAATTCTTTAAGAATTGTATCTTCAAAATGTTTATACGATGTAACGCCCATGTCAGCATATGGATTTCGTTCACGTGGACCATCAAAATTTGGTGGCATATATTTATTATCAAATGTATGCACATAACCTTCTGATATGGTGGTTGTTGGTAAAATTTTTGTTTTGCTATAAACAATCCATGGCGGTGCAATGAGTGGTTTTTTTATCGGCTTTTTCAAATGTTTCGACAGATGCTGCACAACATTTTGTGCCAATTTTTGTTTTAACGGTAATAATGCGTGTAATGGTTTTGCAATTGGCAACAATGGTAGTGATAATGGTTGATTTGTTAATGGAATTTGTTGCGTGACATCATTGATACCTGCACTACTACCACTACCACCACCACCAGCTGCCAAATTGGCTGTAGCAGCCACCAATTTCATTTGTTGTTTATGCTTTTCATCTTCTTTTGCTTGTTGTAATGCGAATTGATGCTCTTGTGCGGCTTGAATTAAATAGCTAGCAATTTTATGCTTTTTATGCTCAACCGCTGCATTTACATTATCAAATGTCTGAAAAAAGCCAACTTTAAGTAAATTTTTTACCGCATTTGCACCGGCAGCCGCTTTTGATGCTAACGATGTTACCGTATTATCAACTAATGGCCAATAATTACGACGCGTTGCTGTCAATTGACTACTTGCAGGCGTTTCAATATTATACAATGTCGAATCTTTTACATGAATTTCGCCGACACGCGGTTTGTATGAATAATCTTTACGCTTTTGCATAATTGCTGCACCAAGCGCACGCGTTGAAGACGGCGATGATGATGATGATGATGATGATGATGATGATGATGTTTTTATCAATGTTGGTTCAATGTAATAGTGCTGATGATGATAATGCGGCTCATCATTGCTATGAATTGTTGATTCGGCCGAACGTTCGTACGCCTCTTTTGCAAGTGGCGGCAATTGTGGTGGCTTGAAATTTGATGCATTACCAGGTCTAAGAAAACAAAGTGGCGAAAAAAAAACAATGTATAAGAAAATGTTATTTAAAATTACGCAAATACATATGATGCCGACAAATATTCATCCGAAAGTCGTTCAACGAAAGGGAAATGAACAGACCAAAAGAAAGAGAAAAAAATTTAAGCGATTTTATGAACGAATAATGAAAGGACCGTTGTTCAACATCTGAATTTTTTTTCCTTCTTTCTTCATTTATATGCCATATGTTGGACCAAATCGATTGGTTCTCTTTGGTTTCGTTGACGCTGGTTGTTTATTCAACAACATGCAACAGCTTTAGAATTTGACTTTTCGCTTTCATAATAACTGTTTCTTGCGATTGACTTTTTCCAAAACATGTAATCGACTTTTTCGGACGAAGTGAAATTACCAAGAGTCAGAGAAATGTATCCGGAAGAATGAAAGTAAAAATAAAATGTGTGGAAGTGAGATAAAGCGAGAATTCGAAGATGGAACAAGCGAGAAAGTGATAGAATGAGACAGAGACCGATACATAGAAATGTTATTCGAAATTACAGCAGGTCATTTTGGTATACCGTGTAAAAATAAATAGCCAATAAAGAAATGCACAAAATGTGCTCACTTCGTACATCGGATTACATTATGTTTACTTTTTTTCATCTTTGTCATTACAATGAGAGTAAGTAAAACGTAAAAGAAATATTGAATGGGAAAATAAAATGCCAATAAAAAAAAAATATTAAAAATATGTAATTCATTTCTGTTTTCCGTTTGACTATCTCGTTCAATCTTTATTGATTCGATCAAAAATTGAACTTTTACTTTCATTACGATGGACGCAATCCATTGGTGATCGTGCAAGAATATCAAAATGAGCCCTTCGTCGTAACGACTTATCACAAAGAGGGGAAAAATGATTATCAAGAAGAACCGAAAAAATAAAATTCGTGTAATTATAGTAATTCTTTTGGTTTTTTTTTTTTCGTTTTCAACTTCAGCGAAGGAAAAAGTTTTTTTTTTTTCGTTTTTTTTTGGTGCTTTGAATTTGAATGATGATGATTCTAATGGATCACATTCGCAAGACAATTGCTTAGCTTTCAGTTGAAAATAAAAATCCACCGTCTTAGTGCTAAAACCTAAGAGTCACGTTAATTTTCTTCTCTTCTCTTTTTTTTTTGTTGAATTCTGACATAATCATCGTTATCAATCTAAACTTTCCATTTTATACTGAAATTTCAAAGTGCAAGATGAATTTTTTTTTTTTCGAATTTTGTACATAAACTTGAATGTTGGAATGTAATTAGTGTGATCAACGTGCCTATTGCCTGTAAATATTATTTGGGTGTAACTTGAAAAGTGATTCAAAGTAAATCGTAAGTCGTTCGTTTTTTCTTTGTCTTTGTCTTCGTCTACTTCTTCACATCTTTGAATGTTGGGTGAAACGTAAATTTGCTTCTCGCAACAGAGCAAAGAAAAAAACCCCTTTCATTTTCAATTGATACTACGTAATTACGTGATTTCAGTTAAACCATTTACTTGATTGCATTTGGTGCACTTGTGATTTTTCTTCATCATCATCATCATTTTCTTCTTTGTCTTAGATTTGCTTTCAATTAAACACTTTCTGAATCAGAGATATACCAATTAAAATGAACAATTGCATAGGAACAGAATAACGATCTCACACTGGTTTGCCCTTTGATATTCTACACAATAAATTGTATGAATGAACATGGCATTTGAATTGAGAGCATTTAGATCTTAGCCAAGGCATTTGTAATAATCGGGGCTGATTCTTGAATTGTTGTCAAATTGATGGCAAGTGCCAGTGCTTATTGTTCTCTTATTTCGCTATATTGTTCCATTGAAAAGCAAAATTAAATGACGAAGAAGAAGAACAAGACAAAGAAGAGTGGAGGGAGAGAAAAAAAAAAACTCCGCAAAAATTCCATTGAAATACTCACTCGTTAATGGTGTTTGCTTTGCATCCAATGCATATGATAAGAAGAAATATACATTTCAAATATTTCTCATACATAATGTCGTCAGAGAATGTATTGGCCGCTTTCAGATGTTCAAATCAAAATTGATGTTGGATTTCAACGATGGTGAAAACACTCTCGTGATGACCTTTTTATTTCAATTTGTTCATTCACATTGACAAAATTCCCAATAAAAATGCCCGTTTTGAAACAGTACACACTGTCACACAGTTTTGTTTTTCAATAATTAATTTCGTTTGGTTCTTTATTTTCTACAAAATGGATTTTAGTTGATTTTCTAGTTTCTCAAACTAATTTCTACACATTCTTCTTGTTCTTAAATTTATAAATTTTTGGTTGAGAATGGTTTTGATTTTGTTGAGAATGGGAATTTCTTCGAAAATGCTTTGGTTTTTATCAAAATGCACAAATTGATATGAAAATGATATGATCACAATGCACTGAATTATCTTCGCGGGCTTATTTGTCTTTACGAATTTCTTTCGTTATATCACGGAGCTGCACTATCACTTCCTGCAAAGTTGCCTCGAATTTTTGCATGTCTGTCTTCATGTAATGTATGTCTGTCTTAATGTCATGTATGTCTGTCTTCATGTCATGCTGAAAGCAAATTTTTGTTTGATTTATATTCGTTTTTTTCTACATTTCTTGCCTTTTTTAACTATCAATACTTACCATTTGGACAAAAAGGCCAGCCAAAACCGAGATCGTAACAACAATTGCACCAAACAGCACAGATGAATATGTCAGCGCGTGACGATGGCCATCAGAGCTAAGCTTTGTGGCCGTTTCGGAGGCAAATCTCGTTACAGCATTCATTTCCTTGTAGATATTATTCATATTCTCATACAATTTGAGGCTTGGATCCTCTGGTGGAGTTACAAAGAACCGTGCACATGTTTTGTTTGGGCGCATGAAACGTCGGCAAAGAAATAACATTGACATTTTGGGCGAAATTTTCTAGCGCGAAATCAGAGAAAAAAAAATATATATTATTTGCAAATATTGGATTAATGCATGATTTTGCAAACCAATCAAATTCTCAAACGAATGGCCAATTTAACCATTGCTCGCATTTTTTTTTAAATAAAAAAAAAAAAAAACAAAAGATTTACGAAAAAGACAATTTAATTTTACCTAATTCCACATAAGATTGTATTAATGATGGTAGGCAAATTTTCAGTTGATTCTCAGCTAAACGCACAAATTCGGGCAATTTCGAATAGGTAAGCGCTAATGAAATAACCACCTCGAGGATTGGTGAACAAGCCAACGATTTGAATAATTGAGTAAATAAATGCTGTGTTGGTTTCAATGTCTTTAGAAAAATGAATGTTGGAATTGAAAACAAAATGAAATTTAGGTTAGTTGTACACTTTGTACACTTAAATAAATTCACATGGATGGTTCGCAAACAAAACCAAAAAAAAAAGTAAAAAAAAAATCACCGCATTCAGTATATCATACGGCCGAAACACAATCACACACACATACACTCACACAGTTTCACATGCACTCATGCACTTACTTTTTGTTTGGTAAAACAGTTATCGATGGCAAAACAAATGTTTGTGATTTACGAGGATTTACTAAGCACAGCGTTCAATTCTTGATTAAGTAGTTTGGCTTGTAATGAATGTTTGGCCGTTTGATTGGCGTCACTAAAGTCAATGGATGAAAATAAACAACGCAGAAGATGGCGATCTGCTTCTAATCCGAACGGTTTTACGAGCTAAACAACAAATTTTATTCACCAAAAAAAAAAAAAAAAAAAAAAAAACGGAAATTGCAGTCGAGTTTGTGTCCACACAAAATTGAATACCATTTGCAGGAATTAACGGGAAACAAAAAAAAAAGGAAGAGAGAAAAAACAATGGTTATTATTTCGATGCACTTGCGAAAAACAAAAACACTAGAAAAAAAACATTTTCTTTTTATTTTGCACAAATATTAAATCGAATTTTGATTAAAATGTAGCCCCGTTTTATGATTCCTTTTGCGTGACTTTATAAACGGGTGAGCAAACAAAAGGGGACAAACACATAGACGACAACAACAATGAAAATTCTTTGCTTTTCAACAAAATGAACATCACAAAAAGAAATTTCTCATTAAAAACCAAAAAAAAAAATACATATTCGGAAAATGCTTTTACCAATTGGTTCGAATCAGTTTATTGAGTATACACTTTTGGTCACGAAAACGCCATATTCACTAAAACTTTATTTTAAGAAGCCGAAAAATTACACACAAATAAAAAGAAATTATGTATATATAGTTGAAAACCAAGCGAGGTAGAGATTACGAGTGCTGCTCGTTATATTTCTTCTTTTTTTTTCCTTTTTCTTCTCTTTTCTCTCATTCGGTTGTTCACACACAATGCTGAATGTTAAACTAAAATTGTGTGAAAAATTTCTTCGACAAGAAGAAGATGGTGGTTGTGTGCCAATGATATATTGCTGTGTATGGCAGTAATAGCAAGAAGCGAACAAAAAATAATAAGAAGAATGCAGTCGAATGAAAACTATTACGGACAATACGTGAAAAAATAGGAAGAGAAAAAACACACACAAAATGCGCTTTCTTTCTCTCTCTCTCTCTCTCTCTCTCTCTCTCTTCGTTCGTTTTGTGTTTTTTTTTTTTTTGCTTTCAAAATGGCGTCGTCGATGAGGTGATATGCTCTGAGCGACGGACAATATTTCCTCTGTTAACACTGAGTCTTATGTTTCGCATAAATGTTTTGGTGCATGTGTGAAAATGTTCGGTTAAAGTGTTAGTTGTAGAATTTGCTTTGCAGCCGTGAACACTTTGTATACTTGAATATGTATTGATGTTTGTATGCCATCTGACTTTTAATGAATTTGTCCGTGTGTTCCGTGTGTATCGTGTGTGTCTGTGTGTACAAACATATTCGTCATAGGTTTGAACATCGTAATAGATTGTTGGTGATGATGAAAACCATTCAAACTCTGCTCTAAATCACATACGACACACATACACATGGCGCGCGAACGTCACAAATTTCATACCATTCTGATGGAACGGCACCACAAATAACCAACATTTAATGATTCTAAATATGCGTTCAAAAAAAATTCCCTGTTGACTTTCAGAATCAATCAACAACTGAAACTAAATTTTCAAAATATTTTTTTCTCTTTTTTTACATAATCGTTGAATATCCCGTATTGTTTGCTCACTCATTTTAGATTTTTACACACATACAACAAGAAATAAACGGTTTCACATGTTGCAAATTTACACAAAAAGTAACAATAAATTCAAATTCGACCTAAATGTCAAAGATTGGAATGAAAAATATGAAATGGAAAAAATGAAGAAAAGAAATAATAAAACAGAAATTATTTACCGCTACGATTTGTCGTGAATTCTGTTCAAAATTTTTCTTGTTCAAGTTAGAAACCAAGTGATTGATCTGCGTTAAGGTAAATGATAAGGCTTCCTGTCACTTTGTCGTCTCTCTCACTGGTTTCGTTTTCACCACTATCTTTTTCTTTTTTATCTTCTTTCTTTCTTTCTTTCGTTTCAAAAATGTCAAAATTAAATCATTTTTTCCCTACTTCTATTGTCTTTTTGTTTTGATGAAAACTTTTACTCTTTTTTTTTTTGTACGATGAAAGGCAAAAATGAACCAAATTAAACTATTTGAATATTAATTCGTTGATTTAGTTATTTTTATTCGAATAATTTTAATCAAAAAAGATAACAATAATAATAATAAGGAAATGTGCGAATGATCGCCTTTCGTTCGACACGTCGTATCACTTTTATTCGTCTTCTTCTTCTTCTTCTTTTACATTTTTTTTTTCATCTTTTCTATTCGCTTAACACTCATACACATTTCAATATTAGTACAATGTCAATTGAAACACGCAA
Organism: Resseliella maxima; assembly: GCA_029041755.1. Lineage (NCBI taxonomy): Eukaryota > Metazoa > Arthropoda > Insecta > Diptera > Cecidomyiidae > Resseliella > Resseliella maxima. The sequence continues at coordinate 195,552 of JAQOWM010000542.1, forward strand.
ATTACTTCAACTTCAACATACGGCGAATGATGACTTACGATTTAAATGAATACGTTCAATGTTCTCGTTGGACAATATAATTCGCTGATTTGTGAAAATTCATTCAAAATTCAGAGAAAATTTTTCGAAAAACAATTTTATTTTAAATTTAATAGAAACAAATAATTTCAACATTTTAACATGATTTTTAAAAGGATTTAGTTTGATGCTACTTATTTTCTGTATAAATATATCAAATATATAAATATATCAAATATATATATTTGAAAACTGTTTGATCTATTTACAAATGATGTTATGGAATGAGTGCGTTTAATTTGTTCCAATAAGAATTTTTGATTTGCAAATTGTATTATTGTAATTTATATAACAAAAACCAAAAATAATATTTTTTTTTAAAAGCAAAATCTTTTGACTTACATTTCAGTCAAAAAAAAAAACACTGCGGATGTTTAATAAATCTTTCGACTTTAAAGATAACGATTCTGTAATCAGTTTTCTGTGAGTGACGTTCAACTGTCAATATTCCTTCATATTACTATGTGTATGTGTATGTATATGTGTATGTGTATCAAAGTGTACTGATGATTGTTGTTCAATTTCCTAAACATTGAATATTGTGTGTCACACTTGTTTTCAATTTACATAATGGAATTAGTTGAATGAACGAATATTTGAAATAAAAACTTTTAAAAATAAAACAGCACATATTTCAACAATGGAATTACAAGAACTAGATTCAGAGGCAAAATTGGGGGCGATTAAAGACATAAAAAACATGTTTTCAAGACCCGGCCAATTGGAACGTGTGGATTTGTATAAACAACGAGAGGGGCGTAAAAAGGCATCGCTTGAAGCTCAACTTAAAACGGCCATGCAAAATCAATTGGATGATGATGGAACAGGTCAAAAACAACTCGAAAATTCAATGACACACATTAAAGTGATTGACGAAAAGTAAGTTTCTATTCATGTGCCCCATTACAAGTGTTAACATTCATAGATGAAAGTAACAATTGTGATTTTTTTTTTTTTTGTTTCTCGCTGGAGAACAGCATAAAAGAAGTCAGTAAACTATTGAAAAATGTTCCAAAAATTTACGAAGCACTTGAGCATGTTCGTAATGAGAATGCAAAACATTCACAATATGCAACAGTGATGGAGAATTTAAAGCATATATTTTCGGTTCAATCAAGTGTTGCAAAAACACAGCAATGGATTGAAGAAGACAAATTGTTGAATGCACATCAATGTTTGACCGATTTGGAAAATTCACGTGACGACATTCTGTTTGAATTGCATAAATTACCCAAGCAATATGCTCTTGACAAAATGACACTGAAGAGTAATTTTGCCAAAGTGGAAGGTGGGTTTTTTTTCTCTCTGCTCCATTGTGTGTTTTACTCTTATTAAAATTCTCTCATTTGTCTTTTTGTTCGTTTTAAAGCTGTTTCAGCACAATTAGGTCAAAAGATTCGTTTAATACTCGATCGATGTTTAGCAACCGTTCGAAAGGAACCAACTATTATTGTTACAGCAATGCGAATCATCAAACGGGAAGAAACAGCCGATGCATTTGCTTTGCAAGTATAATCATTTCTTATATTCATCGGAGAAAAAAAAAAATTGTTTTAAATTTAAAGAAAATGATTTCATTTTTTGTTTGATTTATAATTTGTAGCAAAAACAACAAACTGGTTTTTGTCCACCGGATCGACCAAAGAAATGGCGTCAAATGGCAATGGATGCTCTATACACCACTGTGACTGTTCGCATTGAAGGTTCGAAACTTGAAGAACGTTCCGACAATAAATTGTGGTTGGTTCGTGATTTAGAAATTGCACGCCAATTTATTCTCGACGATTTACGTGTGGTAAAACAATGTTGTGTACCATGCTTTCCACCAGAATACAACATTTTCACACAATATGTGAAAATGTATCACACAGCATTATCGAAACATGTGAGTGAAATACAAACAAAATACAAAACATTTATTGTGTGTGATTGTGACTAATTTATTTTTTTTGTTCTCGTAATGTTTGAACAGTTGGAGGAAATCATTCAGGGTGGTTTGGAAGGCAACGAATATGTATCATTATTGTCTTGGGTGATGAATGTTTATCCTGGTCCAGAGCTCATGGCACATCCTGAATTACAAGTGGATCTATCACATTTGGAACCGCTCATCACGCCCGAATCTCTAAAAGAATTGGAAAATGAGTACTTGAAGGTATATTTTAAAAAGGAAAATTCGAGAATTTGACGAATGAATTTGTTTCGAATTAAAATTTCCATTTTCAATTTGCATTAGATTATGGAGAAAAATTATGAAGATTGGATGACAAAAACGCTTGAAACAGAAAAAGACGAATGGATGCGTAATTCACTTCCCGATCACGATGGACAAGAGAAATATTATCATACATCAGCACCGGTCATCATTTTCCAAATGATCGATCAACATTTGCAAGTCACCAATACCATTCATTCTGAATTCACTTTCAGTGCCTTAGTGTTGAGCATTCAACAAGTCACCAAATATGGACAAAACTATCGACAATGTATCATTGAATTTAAGGACAAACATTTCAAAGATCGAAGCCAGGTGAATTGTGATTATTTCGAAAGGAATTCTTATGCAGCAACTATATGACACAGTAGCTAAACTACATTTTCTTTTTCTTTTGTTAGATACCATTTTTCACACAACATCTCATAACGATGGTGAATGACTGTCAAAAAATCATGGAATTGGCACAGCACATGAAGCAATTGTATTGGCCAAAATCAAGAACGGATTATTATGAAGATTTCGAACGGCTTTTGAAAACGTTTCAAGTAAGATATGCATTTTATAACGAGTTTTTATTCCTTTTTTCCTGGCGAGTTTTCACTTCATTTTTTTATTAGAAATTCGAAACAAAAAAAAAAATTGTTCAAGCAAAAATGTCTAATTTTTTTCATTTAGAATCTTCGTGATGAGGTTGGCGTATTTCTGTTGGATGAAGCATTTTTGGATCTTGAAGTGCATTTCAGTGAATTGTTTACAGCAAAATGGCTCACTTCATCAATGTCGGTAGATACAATTTTAGTAACACTTGAAGATTATTTTCAAGATTACAATCATTTGCGTGAAAATAATTTTGAGTATGTAATCAATGAAGCACAAAAAATGGTTACAAAACGTTATATTAAAGCGATGCTATCGAAACGAATGAGTAAACCACGTCAAGATTGCGATGTAATTACGAAAAAAATTAACAAAGAAGCCAAACAAATCAAAATGTTTTTTGGTAAAATTGCACCAAATATGATTGATGCCGATTCACCAATTGATCTAATTACGGTTATGGGCAATCTAATAAGCTGTGATATGGAAATGTTGGTTTTGGATTTGCATACATTATTTGGAAATTATCCATCACTTACCGAAGATCATCTCGTTCGATTGTTTCATATTCGAAATGATATCAAATCGAATGAAGTTAAAACCAAAATTCAAGATGCAATTAAATCGAAAAAATCTAAAGTTAGCGTTGATAAACAAGATATAGTCTTCAAAGAAATTGTATTCTCCGACAAATTATGGTAAAAATTCGTTCAAAAAGATTGCAATTTAAATATTATGGCAAAATAATAATATTCATTTGGTTCGACCATGCAAAATATATTCTTTTTTAATATTTAATTCTTATTTTTATGAACAATTCATTAAAATGTAAACAATTCAAATATAATCTATTTAACAATAAAATGAAAATACAGTACGAACACTATGTTTTTTTGGACACTATTGTTTTTAAATTCAGAAAAAATCCAAATCGGATAATGCACATAGGCATAATCTATGTAGCAGCTATAGGAGATTACACCTGAACCAGAAAATATTTAAAAAATTTCAATTTAATCACTTAAATTTTAATGCTTCCGCAAGACCTTTAGTTTTGTATGAAAATGAAGTATAAAATGTATGGAAAATTGAATGAAGTGTTTCGAACTTAGATTTATGTGTACACGATATTTCAAAAAATGAATTGTAATAACCTATTTTGATGTTTTTGGGCATGCTAGATCCGAATGTGGTCAAAAATAGTCTAGAGATCCTGTTTGGATACCCTTGCAGTGAAAAATGAGAAAAACACAGAAAATTCAAGAATTCAAAGGATTTTAGAAGCAGTAAATACATATGAATATGGTATCAGAATTGCTCGATCAATTCTGACATTATATTCGAACTCAGCGACACAATGATGGACTTTTGAATTTTACGTATCAAATCATGATGTGGCATTGTTGTATATACGGCAACGCACACATATCGGGAGAATATGTCATTTATATGAGACTCACAAGCGCACCTTGAGAAACTTAAAGGATATATTAATTACAATATTTGCATGTAAATGTTTAGGCAATAAGCCTGAAAGTAGATTTCACTTGCCACTCAATGTATGCTTATCAGCTATATATACCCCTCAATGTATGTTAATATTCGCTTGCAATCACCATATGCGCACATATAAGTTCATATAATAAAGAGCATGCTGCTCATGCCGCTCGACACTTATCAGCTCGAAATTTGCTCGATGGAAAAGCAGCTTGCGGAAAATTCGGCTAAAATGAATGATCGAATTAAAATTATTAATAAATTTCAATGATTTGACTCTTTCTAATCCAAAAATTTAGCACGAACACGTTCATGAGCAAAATCCAAATAAACAATAATTCAGCAATACATTGAAGTTACACGCATGACAGGTGAATCAAGATGGAAAAATGTTTCATGTTAATAACAAAATTTCTATCATTTACGTCCATTTGATATTGAAACGATTTTTAAATCCGATCAAAAAACACATAATTCAGTTACGGTTGAAGGTGGTTGGCCACAAAGCGATATATATACACCACACTCATTCCTTTTTTTTCTCTGCAATTGAAAATGATGTATTTGAATTATCTTTCAAACACGTACACACATAATATATTTATTATTAACAATACACAATCTCATTTTCTTCACTTTATAGGTGTTGGATCTGAAATTTGCTCTCAAGTCATGGAAAACGAAACATTTTTCCATTTTAATTCACCTGTCATGCCTGTAGCTGATAGGTTTTTTGCCTACCAGAACCTAAAGCTATTGTGACAGCTGTTAAGAAAGTATTGAATATCAAATAGAGAATGAATTCGAACAGAAGCAAAAAGATTCGATTTGTCGTTTGCATTTCATAACGGTGTATGTGCAATTCAGTGTATAAATGATAAAGATCGCTTGCAATGTAAGGCCTTGAGCTTGCGAACAAAACATAAGAGACAACGTAAATTTCATTGTAAACGCATATGTAGTGCTATCTATTTCTACTGCAGTTAATCATATACGATTTATTTTCAGGTGAAATTTTTATAGAAGAAGAAGAAGAAGAAGAAGAGGAAAAAGAGGAAAAAGAAATCCTATTACTGTGTATCGAATTGACAGCATGTTCACTGTGTGAACTTTCGAAGTTTTCTTTGATATTCATTTAAATTCACCGAATAGCTTCCAATCCTAAGACAATTTCATCGCAGCGAATTCAAGCAGTCTTCAGCGATTGACAATAAATTTTTCATATTCGCCATATCCTCATCCCTATATTTGTTATTACTGTAAAAAAAAATGGTTAGCAAATCAATCAACATTAATTCATTTGCATTTAGAAACAAACATTGAATATTACCAGAGAATATTACCAACAATATTACCATATACCTTCCGAAGGTAGCACAATGAATGATACAACTTTTTGTAATAAAGCGCTTATTTGGGATTAGAGCTGTCCACTGAACCGAACTGTTCATGTTCGTTCGAGTTCGTACGAATTTTAACCGAACATGAACGAACATGAACAGGTCATTTTCAATTCTGAACAACTTGAACCGAACTTGAACGAACATGAACACAATATTTTCAAATTCTGAACAACTTGAACCGAACTCGAACGAACATGAACACACAAAATGTATTCCGAACATTGTTCAATTAATTCAACTGGTTCATAAATGCGATCTGTTCCTGTTCGTTAGAAATTCTACACACTTGACGCCATCTATACGATTTATTAACGTATGAATTTCTTGCATAAAAACGATTTATCAATGTACATTGTCTATACCAACGGAAACGGCAAAAAGATACGTTTTGTCGTTTGCATTCCCTAATGGTGTATGTGCCATTCAGTGTATAAATGATAGAGATCACTTCCAATGTAACGTCATACGATTTATGCCGTAGTCCATTAGTTGATAGTTGATGTACTTGCCCACGGCATAGAAGTCCACTTTCCCAATTTTCTTTCATATTAATTTATATTCACACCATACTCAACTAGAGATGGCGTAAGAGACAATGAATTTCTTTGTTGAAGCGACTTCAACACTGCTTCATTTTCTGAGAAAAACAACTGAACAATTGTTCGGTTGTATTTGAATAATAGGAATTTTCGATATAAACAAAACCTATTCGAAATATTGTTGCTTACTTAATTGTTGTATTGAACAGTTCAATTTGGTTCAGTTAATTGAACAATATTTGAACGAACATGAACCGAACTAGAACATCTTGAACAAACTGAACTTGAACTCGAACGAACATGAACACCCTTTTTTCTCTTTCGAACAAATCGAACCGAACCCGAACGAACATGAACATAAAAGTGAAACCATTCTCGAACATGAACGGTTCATGTTCGGTTCATGAGCAGCTCTATTTGAGATGTTGTTGTTGACGACTGAGTTTTCACTGTAGGTTTTCGTTTTTTCATTGATGGCTCGTAAAAATCTTATGGCCAAGGAAGAGTATCTTTGGATTTTAACTAAATTAGAACATTTAAACAGAACATGTATAATTTGTTAAGTTCGAATGATTTTTTCAAGTGGCATTTATCTTAGACAAATCACCCAATACATTTTGACATTAGGTGAACTATTCGTAGTGATTCATGCAATGATACGAATCTCAGCATGTATTTTGTGCCAACATTCGTTGCATGTTTTTAAATGTGAAAAGCTTGGATTTCAAGACACTTTGAAGTCACCTATACGATTTATCAATGTATACTGACTATACCAACGGAAACGGCAAAAAGAAACGCTCTGTCGTTTCCATTCCGTAATTGTGTATGTGCAATTCAATGTATTGTATATATGATAGAGATCGCTTGCAACGACTTTATCTCTTTCATTTTAACATTCTATAAATGAAGTAATTAGACAAAAATTTGATGCGAAGAGGATATGAGCAAAAAATCAACATCAATGATTGCGATTTTTACAAAAAAAAATCACTTTTGTCTTCGTATTACTTTGTAAAATTTATTATAGGAAAGAATTGAAGCACGCCGCTATCATTTGCACAGTGCTATCAAGAATTGAACGCATCTACTAAAACATGGACATTTTTCTCGAATATTCTCGAATGTTCGAAAAAAAAAACATGGATTATTTTAGAAAGTTCGGGAAAAATTGCCTCCTATTCATTCAATAAAACGAATATATAGAAATATAAACAAAACCACGCGGAACGGTTCAGTTACAGTTATTTGATTTTGTTAGTATATCCTTTTGTTTTCTTTTCATATTTTGAGCTAAGCTTAGCTCTCCTCTGTCTGGACACATGAATTTTGTATTCTTAAAAATCACAGAATTCAACGAATTCAAAGAAATAAAAAAATTCAATAAATCCATGATTCTCAATATGATTGTTGTTGAGGAATCAGTAAACGTACCGAATTAACCGTGATTAACTGAAGCATAGGTAATGCCTTCTAGGTGCCATATTGACATTTTACAAAAAAAAAAAAAAAACAGTTAAAAACAGTTTACTATTAAAGTAGATGTTATCACCATGTTGTTAAATTCTCAATATAAAATCAAACTTCCATTGCAATTAGTGAATAAAACCTAAATAAATAGTTCGTCAATAAAAAAAAAACAATTATTTTTTAACAAAAACTAATAAAAAATAGTAAATAAAATATCAGTTAAATTTGATAAGTTTTTTTGGTGAAATTTATCATTCTTATTTACATCTTTTAATGATATCTATTAAAATTTATGAAATTATTGATAATATATTAAATGTTTCACAGCAATCTAAAAATTTTTTAAATGTTTTCGAAACGGACAACAGAAGTATTGGAAAACAATTTTCAAAAGTAAAACTTCCTTATCGTTTTCATTAAATATTGGATATGCGCACATAAAAATACAACTGAATTTAAAAAAATGTCCAAACAATTTGAAATAAATGTTCAATCAACGCATTTTAATGTTTATAATGAAATGTGATTTTGTTTCGTTAAAAGAACAGCATGATATCGTTTGATCTTTTTTCGGGTTTATTCAATTTTCCTGATTTTTTGAATACTTTATTCGGATTCATCGGGTCCTTCGGATTCATCGGGTCCTTCGGATTCATCGGGTCCTTCGGGTCCTTCGGGTCCATCAGGTTTTTCGGGTTCATCAGGTTTTTCGGATTCTTTAGTTAGAATAAAGAAGAAAGAATTATATTGATTAGTTGAATTGAAAATTACAATTATGTCAAGAATATTGCATTGTTCAACCCGTTTCAGTATCGTAACCATTAGGTAAACATTTTCCAATTCGATTACAAATATTAGATTGATTTATTTGATTTCATCTTGTGTACGATACTCACTACAAGCTCCAATTGCTTTGCAAATCTTTTTGTTTGATTTTTTCTTAGCCAATAATTCATAAAGTTTATCAATGTGTTTTTCAAGTTTTTTTTTAACGAATTTTAGACACTTTTTCTTGAGTTTTTTTGGTAAAAGTCCGCATACGCTTCGCAAGCTTTTTTTAATTTTTTCCTATAATAAATTTTACAAAAAATAAACTTTTAATGTTTAATAATGTATTCTATGAAATTAAATTACCTTTGTTGTATCATCTCCAAGCATTTTCTTCAACAATTTTATAACTTTTTTACATAATTTACACTTTAATGATCGAGTGTTTTGTAGTATGTCTTCAGTTTCTAATTGCGTCATCGAATTATTTTTTGACTCATGTTTGTTATGTTGAATGATTTGTAAAAATTGTACATAAACCTGCTGTTGTGGAGACGAAAACACAAATCTGAAAATCAATTTAACGACAACAAATATTTGAACAAATAGAAAAAATTCAATCACAATCATAACACAATTTATACTAAAAATATCAATTGAAACTATTTGTTTGTAGATTTTTCAAAATCAATAGAAAAATTCGCATATGACGTGAGCAAGTTTTTGTATTATTTTGTAAAATTTCGTTGAAAATAATAGTTGAGGAATTCTACTTACTTTTCATCTTTCAATGGGACGCGACTGGCTACAGTCCCTGTAATATTTGTAAATGAAATTGTAATAAATGCACTGTCACTTATTAAATTGTTCAAAACTAATTATCAAAAGAGAAAATTTTCTAACGTACCATAAACCACGAGCAAGCCAAACAGTAAAAGTGTCAATTTCATGATTCCTTTTTTCAAGATTCTGCTTTTAGGACCGAAATTACTCTCTCTCTGTTATTGTATACAAACTGGGTATGCTGAAATATTTATATATCCTATTATCAATTCAATGTTATTAAAAGTAATGTATTGAAATGTATTGAGTAATAACTAAGCGTAAATAATATCATTCGATAAATAATGAAGCTTGAATAATGTTTTTTGGTTAATTGTAAAACGTACACAATATAGAATCAACCATATTAGGCATGCTCATTAGAATCAGTATCAAGGGGCGAGACACGGCTGTTGAGTTTTTCTGGTATTTCTAGTATATCTCCATATAACGCATGTAAACCAAGCCTCCTAATATTGCAAATATTCTTCTAGTTTTCTCTAGTATTTTTTCGTGTCCACACCTTGATCACTATTGCATTTGAAATATATCGATAATGAACTTGAATTAGTTAATAAGAATATTGTATATAAACAGATTTGATATTGAGGAAAGATGAAAACTATGCTCCAAATTATATCCTATCCATATCAACTATTATCCTTTTCTTTGAAGAGTTTAATTCTATGAATATTATAATAAAAGCAAATTATGTTGGCGTAGATTTTGCACCGTAGAATATCCCCACATTTTTGACGTATTTTTTCCTCCCCTGTGACAAAGCTATTTAATTTGAAGCAGCGCCGTCCTAGCCCTGAGGCGAGTGAGGCAGCCGCTTCCGGGCTCCCAGCTTCAGGGAGCACCCAAGTTTTAGCACGAATTTAAATTTAATATATTGAAACCAGAAAAAATTGAACAAAATTCCTTTGTGTTTATTAATGTATGATGTTTTACGTAAAAAATTATACAAATGATCTAGCAACCGATGATGCACGCAATGATGATGGTGTTGTAGAAATGCTTCGTTGTCTATTTTCAGCATAAATGAAATCATCTATTATATCATCGAGGTTCAAATCATTCATAATATTATACTCGATTGAAAATAAAGCAAATGAATTTAATTTTTCTTCATCCATCGAATTTCTCAAATAATTTTTGATGTATTTCATTTTTGAAAAAGATCTTTCATCATTAACATTACTGCAAAATAAATATAAAATTTAAAATTATTAAATAATAAACTACCTGGGTAAGCGTCTTGAGCTGGATAGAATAGGGCAACTGGAGCTATATAGCTGATTAAAAAAAATCAATTAAATATTCATTACTTTAATTCTTTCTTCCTTTTTCTTTTTCTTTTTCCGTTATGAGACAAAAACAGAAAAATGCCTTGATTACGCATAAAACATGTTTGAGGTATTTACATTAGCGACATCTTTTGGTGACAGTGTATACCTACCACAGTTGAAATATTTACCACAAAAATTGAGAATTCTGTTGATATATAAATTGTCAATATGCGCATGTCAAATGAACGCACTGTATTCTTTATAAAAAAAAATGAGACTCGTTCAAAATGAATAAACAAAACTTTAAAATGTTGTGAAAACGAAAATTCTTGATATGTATGAATTCGTTAATGTTTTTTATTCATTTTTTCTGCAATGGAATCTCAATTTCTGTGGTAGAATTCAGTACAATTGTGATAGATATAAAGAAAATATATAATTTCAAAAAAAGTCATCGCATCTCGAAGAAAAATGAACAAATCAATGTATACTGACGTCTAACAATATAAAACAATGTCTATTCTGATTTATTGTTTGCATTGTGTTACGATGATAAAGATCGCTTACAACTTAATTGAAGTTTAAAATTTATTTTCCTTGATTTGTTCCTAAGTCTATGTTTATGCTAAAATTGCATTCAATGGATATAAGTTATGACTTTTGAATGAAGTGAGAATTGAGAGAAAAAGAAAACTCACGCTGTTGTGCAGCTTAAAGGTTAATATTGGTTTGCAAGTTTAGAAAATGAAGAATTCTAAATGACAATATTTGCTGATTGCAATTGATTATTGAAATAAATTCAAAAGTTTGTTTCGAATTAATGGATCTATTTATTTAGTAAGTCCCTTCCTTCAAGACAGCGTGCATGTATGTAGTTTGTTTGTTTATTTGGAACTTTTACTGGGATATAGTAATTTGCATTTGAGAAAAACTATTTTGTTGAAATTGTAATATGTTGATGATTTAATGATTTTTGTTCATTTCATAGGTACCAATTAATAACTAAAGTATATAATTATAAAAATCACACTAATGGGGAACAGTCTAATTAAATTGGCACAAAGACAAAGAAACAATGAGGGAAATAACATTTGGAAATGGACTCGACAAAGGAATGGTGAAAATGCAAACGAAATGCAACATTTATTGTCATCTGACATTTTTAAATTGGATGTTCATTGTTTTTATGAACTATTCGATTATTTGTCACTAAAAGATTTACATTCATTAGGTCTTACATGCAAACAAATGCAACAGCTCACCGCCCAATTTTTCAGAATCAATTATGCATGCATTAAAGTGTATTGTTTGAATAATGGGGTTCATTCATATTCGATAACATTTTGTAAGAATAGAGAATGTAAACAAATTATTCTTAATCATCACATTGTTAATTGTATTTTTCTTTGCAAGGATTTACTGAATCAATTACATCGATAACCATAGAAAATCGAATATATCCCAGTTCATATCATCAGAAAATTACGCAACCAAAGAAGGTGATAGACCGCCCTAATTGTACATTTTACAGTCGAAAGAGAATAACTTTCAAATATAACTATTTTCGATACGTTATGCCGCGTAATTTAGACAAATTTAAATACATTTATTTGAATGCTGACAAATTCCAATCTGTTAAAAAACTTTCGCTCATTTATGTAGTTTTGAGTCAGCAGGCCGTTAATTATATTTCGAAAATTTTGCCAAACATCGAAGTATTGGAATTAAATTATTGTACAGTCAATCAAGATTTTAACCAACTTTTACTAAAACATTGCAAAAATCTCCGACACATACAATTATTTCACGTAGCATTCAACAATAAATATAAATGGCTATCGCACAATTATAAAAAGCTTGAGCATATGGAATTATGTATGTCAAATATCAAAACTACTCCAATCAAAGAACTTTGTACATTTTTCAAACTAAATCCCAATCTCAAAACATTCTCATGCGATTTATTGCTCTTAATGTATAACGAAGATACATTACTCAATTCGAATGCAAAACTAGATACATTTGAATTGAATGTGGAAGGTATACCGCAAGCACTTGATGGTAATTGTGACTATGGAGAATATGAAAAGTTCACATCATGGGAAGATGGGTTATGGGATTTATTATATAGACTCCACACGAATGGTTTTTACAAAGATTTGCATTTAAATAGATTACCAGATATTAGAAATAGTCAAATCCCTGCATTACAGTTTTTAAAAAAGCTTGTCGAAATCTCGGAGCCAAGAGATGCATCGATATTGAACAATTTAATCGAACATGCTTCTGAAGTAAACCCAAAAGAAATTGTAATAAAGAATCTCATAAATGTCGAAAAGCTTTACATACACAATGCATCAATATGATAATTTGCAATTTATTCTCACAAATTTAAGAAATTTAAGGAAACTGAAATTGCTTCTTTTTGAAACAGTAGAGATAATTAAACTGGATAAGTTAAATGAAGAACGAGAAAAATTGACCGGCGCGCGAAAAGTTACGATTTATGTACCAGAATCTGTCTATTTGGCAACGAAATGGGCCACCAAAAATGGCAACACAAATTTCAACTTTATCGAAATGAAACGAAACGGTTCATATGAATGGAATAGGAAACTCTACCATGACAATTTATATCTTACGTTTCCTCCTCCAAAGCTAAGCTGTCGATTCACAGATTTCGAGCCAGCAATATTTCGATAAGATATAACTTAATAGATAACATTGCATCAAATTCATTGTATTTGAATCAACATAACATTATATGAATATGAATATTATTTAAATTTCGCCATAACATTAATATTGTCATATCTTTATGAATTACATTGGCATATTTATTTTACGAATTATAATTAATAAAAAAAAAATTAGTCCAACATATAGTAAACGTTTTTTAATTATATACTGACTTAAACAATCACTACGATCAGCAATTTTTCATCGAAATGCAATCAGAGGTAATGAAATATTTTATTGACAATATTCAATTTTCAATTTCTAATTAAATTCCCACTAAATGCATCAAACATTGTTTTAAAGCTCTGTTAAGAGAGAAAGATTGAAATGAATACATAATTTCTTATTGTTACAATTACAATAATCAGAGTGATTTTTTAATTGTTGTTGTTCTTTCTTATCATCATATACTGTCTATCTGGTGAATTCAATACTTGTTCGACGTTTTAATTTATGGTGAGCAATTTGATCTTTTGAATTTTCTTTGAATTTTTTTCACAAAATATTTTTCAAATTTTTGCTCACTTTTTCACATTCTCTCTGCACGGTTTTACTTATAATACATTTCTATTTAGTCCTTTGAGAAAGTGAAATCTCTATGTTCATCGATATGCACGATGTATTTTAAAAAGTGTTTTTCAAAATACCCACATAAATACTTTTTACTAGGCAACTGATTTTATTTGCTTTGTCTGCTTTGTCGATTCATCAAAAAAAAAGAAAAAAAATTAAAACAATATCAAAAAATGTGATGATTTTTTTTTTTTTTTTTTTCATTTGTAACAATTTGACCATGGACAATTGATTGATTATGATTTGTTGACGATAGACTTGACGATTTTTTTAATTAATTCACTAATAAATCTAATTTACGCGCTAATAATATTTGAAACTATTTAGTTTTCGTTGTCATTCAATTTTTAACAAGTATTGATTAAACATTTTTTCAAATTGCGTATTTTATGATTATGATCGAACAAAGAAAACACAAAAAAATTTTTTTTTTCACAACACAATAAAAAACTGATAACTAAAAAACTAAACTATTGCAAAATATACTTTGTTTTGCTATTTTTCGAAATATTCCATTTCATTGCATTGCATTTTATTGAAAAATTGCTTACATCTAATCTTACAATTAGTGGAGAGCCGTTAGAAACTACTTCCTTCGACTCAGACTGAATAGACTAACGCATATAGTCGTATAAATCGACAATATTTATGAAAGATTGTCGAGTTTGTTTGAATTTCAGTTAGTCGATACTGTTAAATGGTTATCGAATATATTCTATTTAAGTTTATTGACTTTACAGAACTTTTTATGTGGTGAATATTTTTTTCTTTTTTTTTGTTGCTATGGATTCCTTAGGGTCTCAATACGTCATTTCCGCTGTGTTATTTGCGATTTTTTTTTTTATTTACCGATCTTTTTAAATGCACCAAAAAATGCATGATTCATGATTTCCGTGCAGAATTGATTGTAAATTGTAGCTCTCCTTAAACTAATATTAGTTTCAAAACAAATTTTACGAATTTCTGAGAAATGTGTCCATTCATGAATAAAAATTATGATTTATTCGAAACAGGATCTTAAAATAGCTCAACACAGTCCGAACGCATCTTATTGTTATTTGTCATTGGTATTGTTCATAAAACCATAAATAACGGCACTACTAATGCACAGCAAGTGAAGAGAGATGTGACAATATCATATGCGTATACGTATCAGTGTGAGTCAGAAAAGGTATACAACCAACTTAAAACAGAGAGATTTGTAAATTATTTTTTTTCTAAATTAAAATGGCATATTGACGATGAACGAATGATTTAAAAACAATATATCGTAATTTTCACCAAATTTCAATCGTCTAATATCTGTATTTTTTGCAAAATGTTATTCAGCAGATTTTGTTATATCAGTTGGATTAGAAACCGAAGTATAACAACAACAACAACAATAATTTAAAGACCATTAATGCCCTTCAGCGTCTGTCCCTATTCCAATCGTACCAAAGTAATATTTTTAAAATCATGCATAAGGGCTATTCAAAAACATGCTTTTAAATGGAAATTCGCATAATAGTATACCAGATTATTTTTTGAACAAATTTTATTTGTTTATTTTTTATTAAGAAAACAGTCTAATTGAGAGCAGTACTTCTTGATAATATGTACATACATATATTCGTAATCGTAATAACATTATAATAATAAACATTTAAATAGTTAAAACAATCTAAAAAAAAAGAAGATTTGTTAACAATGAATTGGTTGGAAATAATTATTTGTTGTTGGCCGGAATGATAGGAGTTGTATCCTTACATCAGGACCAATGATTGGTAACTGAAAGCGAAAGCAAATTTCTAGGAATGAGAAATGTGTGTGTGTGTACGTGGTGTGTTTGTGTAAACATTCGGGTGATTGCAAATGAAAGATGCAAAGATGCAAAAGATGCGAAAGAAGTAAAGATTTATGAAAGAAATAAAAAAAGTAAAAAAAGAATGAAAAAAGATAGACAGACATGCGAGAAAGAAAAATATTTGCAACAGTATTAAATAATTTTAGAGAATGATGCAAGATAATTGGCATTTAATGTGAAAACATTTTGTAACATTTGTAATTACCCGTGAGTATTTCTTTTTATTTGAGTATTTATGACTTGAAATTGACATTTCATGAATAAAAAAATACAACGTATGATATAAGCGAGTGTGATTGCACCCATTTTCGATCAACAATAAAATGAATAAATAAAAATGGATTGAAAAGTCTAAGTACAATAACGATTGAAGAAGTGAAGTGAGATAAAGGAAAATGAAGAAAATGAAAAAAAGTCAAGTGTCATGATGATAGAAATGAAGAAGAATAGTGTGTATGAGTGTATATGTATAGAACTAGATAAAGAGAAAATGAATCAATCACGCTTCAATGTGTGAATTGTAACATGCAATGGCAATTCTTCTTCTTTAAGCGCCCCTCCCCCCTCCCACCTCCTCTTCGTTTCAATCCTCCAATGTGTCAAATGTTTGGAAAAATTTATGCATATTTCTAGCATTCGATGATGAGAAATGAAACTGTGATTTGTTTAATGTGACAATCCACCATGTGATGGTCGAGGATAATCATAGCCATTATCATCACCGCTAGCTGATGGACCATTGTTACCATTTGGCAATCCTGTCAATAAAAAGATCCAATTTATTCTCTTATTCGAAATTATAAAAAAAAAAACATAGAAAAAATCATTTCTCTTACCAGATGGTGGTGGTCGGTAAGAATCTACACCGCTGTAGCTATCTGCACCACTTGAAGTAGCGAGATTTTGTGTGCTAATGCTGTTGTAGTTGCTATGACCAGATGCATATGATGAATCGGATGATCCACCGCCAAATGTATGGCTGCCGATAAATCCACCACTTGAATATTGTTGATTGTCATAACCTGATGAGCTGCTATATGATTGTGATGGAGCACCATATGATTGAGCTGGACCAGTAGCTGTATAAGCTTGAACGGAAATCGTTTCAACTGGTGCTGAGTAACTTTGTGATGGAGGTCCATAACTTTGTGATGGTGCAGCATAGCTTTGTGAAACTGCGTAGCTGTGTGATTGTTGTGGAATCGAATGTGATTGAGATTGTGCACCATACGATTGTGATGATGAATCCGAAATTGCGCTAACTAATGCTGATGCATCCAAACCACCTTGTGAATATTGTTGACTGTATGAACTTGATCCAGAATCATTGCCTTCAATTGCACCAAGAAGAGGAACAACATCTAAACCATTGCCGCTTGAATGCCCTTGAGATGAATGACCTGTTCAAATTTAAAAGTTTAAAAAATTGGTTTTCGTTTCGGAAATGACTTTGTTTCAATTCAATTACCTTGATTGGCTTGTCCAACAGCGCTGACTATTGAAGCAATGTCCAATCCACCACCATTGCTATATGCACCGGAACTACTATGTGAATCCGAAATGGCGCCAACAACTGAGGCAACATCAAAACCACCTAAAAAATAAATCAAATAATAAAATATATTCGGATGAAGAATTTGATTTGGTGAATGTTTTTTTTTTTTTATTTTCTCGAAAAATAAAAATGTTCCAAGAAATATCCAAATATTTGTGTTTATTTACCTCCACTCGAGTATGATTGCGAATGTCCTCCACCTGAGCTGCTCAATGCAGATACAATTGAAGCAGCATCAAAACCACTTGACGATGAATGTGATTGGCTGTGGCCATTATCGCCCAGTGCACCAATAATTGTTGGAGCTAATTCTTCAATTCCTGAACTACCATGTGATCCATATGACTGTGCTGAATGTCCATCATTAGCCAAAGCACCAACAATAGCTGTTTCAATTCCTTGAATTACCACACAATCAGAATAGATTAGTTGATTTCCTTGAACGTTCGGGCATAAAATGAAATTTTTTTTTTTGGATTGATCCAAACCAATTTGGCAAAATGGCATTGAAAATATGCAATAAGTCAAGATTGATTTTTTCGGCATGATTTGTGTCATGTAAAATGATATTTAATTTAAGATACTTTTACGACCATTTAATCACTTTCACATGAGCACATTTTATCATGGTCGAATACCGGACATTTTCCCGAAATCAAATTCCCGAAACTTTGAATTCCCGAAATCAAATTTCCGAATTCAAAATTCGGGAAATGAAATTCCCGAATTCGAAAGACAAAGGACATATTTTCGGGAAGAACGTAGGACAAAGGATGTATTTTCGGGAAAATGTCCATTCGGGAATGGGCCAATTCGGGAAAATGTCCATTCGGGAATTTGCCAATTCGGGAAAATGTCCGGCCTCCATCATGGTCATCGTTTCACTTAAGATAATTTGGATATAAAACCCAAAATGTCATAAGAAATTATCTATTCTTACCTCCATTTGAATAACCACCATGTGAATAGCTTGAATGGCCACCGTTTGAACCTAAAGCAGATACAATTGATGCGGCATCAATTCCTGAACTACCATGTGATCCATGTGACTGTTCTGAATGTCCATCATTGGCCAAAGATCCAACAATAGCAGTTTCAATACCTAAATTGTTCGTACAAATAAAATTTGTAATCAACTTTTTGGTAGATTGAAATGTAATAATAAAGTCGAGAAGTCGTATATTAGTTCAAATAAATTGAATAAACTTATTAAGTAAGCCAATAAGTCATTTATGGCATTATTTCAGCAACATAAAACCATTTTTGGTTTGAACTACTTTCGTAGTTTTTTTTTATTTACTTTCACCTAAACATCTTCGACATTTTCATCAATCAGTTTCAACTAATTTTCATCATGGTCACAGATAAACTGAATATTATTTCAAAATTCATTCATGAGAAAGACTCAGTGATAATTCCCAGATATAAACAAGAGAATGAGATTCTTACCACCACTTGAATATCCTCCACCACTTGAATGACCACCGCTTGTGCCCAATGTAGAAACAATTGATGCAGCATCAATTCCAGAACTACCATGATGAGAGTGACCACCATACGATTGACCGTGACCATTATCGGCTAAAGCTCCAACGATTGCACTTTCAATACCTTTATGGAATTTATACATTTAAAAATTATTGTTTCAATTGTTTATTGATGAAATTGTTTAACATATTGAAATAGTTATATGTCGATGCTTACCTGATCCACCTCCACTTGAATATCCACCGCTGCTGCCATGTGAATGACCACTTGATCCCAAAGCAGAAACAATTGATGCAGCATCAATTCCTGAACTACCATGTGATCCATGTGAATAACCTGAGTGTCCATCATTGGTCAAAGCTCCAACAATAGCAGTTTCAATACCTGGAATTTGCATAGATCAAAATCAATTAAACATTTTCGACATATTTGGAAGATAATTATGTCGTGAATAATTCAAACGAAACTTAATGTAGTGGCTAGCGATGGACAATATTTTGAATAATGCATTAATTAATTTTGATATTTAAATAAATTTAAGTTATAAACAAATTTATTCTTACCTCCACTTGAATAACCATGTGAGTATCCACCACCACTTGAATGTCCACCGCTTGAGCCTAAAGCAGAAACAATGGATGCAGCATCAATTCCTGAGCTACCATGTTGTGAATAACCACCATATGAGTGACTATGACCACTGTCAGCTAAAGATCCAACGATTGCGCTCTCAATGCCTTTACACAATTTATTGATTATTATTGAAATTTGTGATTGATGAAATTTTCGATGAATTTTTAAAATATGTCACAATGCTTACCTGATCCACCTCCGCTTGAGTATCCACTACCATGTGAATGACCGCTTGAGCCCAAAGCAGAAACAATTGAAGCAGCATCAATTCCTGAGCTACCATGTGAACCATATGAGTGTGAGCTTCCACTGTTGGCCAATGCACCAACAATAGCTGTTTCGAATCCTTTAAATTAAATTGAATTTTTTTTTTTTTTTTTTTTTTTTTTTTATATTGAATTAATCCACAAAAAAAAAAACACTAATCAACCATTTCGAAATATATTGATTTTTACCTGATCCATGTGATCCACCATGTGAATGGCTTGAATGGCTACCATGTGAGTTCAATGCTGATACAAGTGAAGCAGCATCGATTCCTGAGCTACCATGTGATCCGTATGAATGTGAATTTCCACTGTTAGCCAATGCACCAACAATAGCTGTTTCGATACCTTTACGTCGTAAAGAATTAGTTTTTTATGATTAGAATTTACGTTTGTATTTGATTCACTAGGAATAATGATTTGATTATGATTTTTACCTGAACCGTGCGATCCACCATGGGAATGGCTTGAATGGCTACCATGTGAGTTCAATGCTGATACAAGAGAAGCGGCATCAATTCCTGAACCATAACCACCACTGTTACCATCATCATGACCATATTTACCACCTACAAGAACAAAAACAAAATTAACATTTCTTCATTCATTCGTTCATTCTGAATAACAAAACAAACTTTTTTTTCAGCATTCAAATGAAATAAATTGAAAAATGAAGATTAGCAAACATTAAAATTAACTTACTGCCAATAGTGCTGACAATTGTTGCTGCATCGATACCACCATATCCATGGCTTCTTCCACCGTATCCATAACCATGTGAACTGTGTGAACTGTGTGAACTGTGTTTGCCACTGATTGCTGCCAAAAGTCCAGGAGAAATAGAAGATCCAGATCCATGACTATGATAATGTCCACCGCCACCACCACCATGTTTACCGCCTTTAAAATAAAGAACAATATAAATAAAGATTTATTGGTATTTCTCATCTATTTCTTTGGAATTTCTCGTTAAAATGTGAACAAAATATAGAAAAATGTCAATTGATACAAAATTTAATTAATTAAATTACCAGTTTTGATAATAATAGTTTTAGTTGGTGCATGTCCACCGCCATGTTGTTTTCCACCTCGTTTACCACTGGTAGCGGCACTTACAATGGCCCCAATAACAGCTAAAACGACAAACACATTTTCGAAAATTTTTATTTTAAAATGCACAAATTGCAATGTATTTTAGTGAATTGTCTCACTTTAAATTTGATTAAATTATTATTAATTTGTGTGACAAAAAGAAACTAAAAAAGAAAGAAAGAAAAACCATATAGAGAAAATGTCTTTTTGAAAATGTATCATTACCTGGACTCAGACTGTTACCGTGCGATGAATAACTGGCGCCATGACCACCACTATGGCCGGCACCGCTTGCAATTATATTACCGAGCAATGCTTCGGTTGGTAAACCAGATGAGCTTCCATGACTAATGTCATGACTGCCGTGACCACCATGACTGCCATGAGCAACAATCACTTTGTTGGTGCTATGTGAATTGTGAACAATTTCAGGTACATGTATACGAATGTGTACGCTATAAAAAAAAAAAAAACAAAAGAAAACAATGCAGCAATGAGCGTGACAATTCTTCTTCAAATGTAAATAAGCATAATATCAACGACGACAATGAAAAACAAAAAATTGTTGTTATTATAATGGTAATTGATTGTTATTCTTACTGCTCTTTGCCACCGAAACCAGAGAAACCATGTCCATAGCTACCAAATGTACTACCATAACCGCCGCTTGCATAGCCAGCTTGACTCACTGCCACTAACATCGATAGCAAACATGTAAACTGAAAAGACAAATGTAAATAGATCAGATATGAATCAACAAATATTAACGCCTTCTCTTTCGCTCTCTCTATCGCTCTCTCTTTCTCTCTCTCTCTCTCTCTCTCTCTCTCTCTCTCTTTCGCTTCGTCTCTCTTCTTTCTCTCTTGATCCCTCTTTCTCTCGATAATTGCATTAACCGAAAAAAAAACACATGTTTTTCAAGAAAAAAGAAGCGACTTTGATGAATGGAAGAGAAATAAATATAACATGAATCGAAAATAAAAATTAAATTCGTTGTGTATCTGTGACATGGACCAGTGAAAGTGTTTTCACGTCGTTAGTCTTTCACTTGTTCGAAAAGTTCCTGTTTTTTTCATCATTCATTTCAATATTTGTTAATCTACAATCGGATCCACACGACATGCATTGACATAATCGTTGCCGAAAAATGCGGCTCTGCGCATTAATAGATAAATTAGTTTATTAAGAGGTGAGCGAACACAGAAAAAAAGAGAGAGAAACAGAGAAGGAGAAGAAGAAGAAGAAACAGCACCAAATAAACAGTAAAAGACAAAAAACAGAAGAAACTGCGACGCAACGAACAAACTGAATGTCGAGAGTTGTGTTTTTTTGTATTACTGTCTATCTCTCTTTCTCTTTATGTTTTTGTTGTTTCTTATTTTAACACGAAAACAACAATTTCCAACGGAATTTTCGCTGTTATCTATAAAATTGGTTTGGACCCTAAATATTGGTAAACACAATTGTGCTCACAAAGCAAACAGCAACAACAAAAACAACAATAGTAATAATAATTTGAAACAACGTGATTTTTCTCGTTGATAGAGTAATATCATTAAAATGCTTGGAATTGTAATTTGTGTAAATAATTTATGGCGATCATGTTAAACATTGTGCATTGATAAAATGTGCAGTCAACAAATTGAACTGCGATGATCGCTTTTGGCTTGAAAAATTAAAACCATTTTACTGTTTAGAGTTCGCAATTTGAAAGAAATGCATTTTAGTCTCGGTGTATGTGTGTCTGTCTGTCAGTCTCTCTCTCTCTCTCTCTCTCTCTCTCTGTATGTGTGTGTGTAATGCGGTGCTTTGCTTTGCACACTTTGCCGAATGGCGAAGAACAATTTTCACTGTTCACTTTTACTTTCATTCGCTCTCCATAATAATTCCCAAAACAACTAGATAGAGAACGTTCGAAGATCATGCGAACGTGCTCGCACCCGCGCTCAATTCACTTCATTTAAATCTCATGTATAATAGTAATTCGATGTTTGTGCGTTTGAGCTTGCGCGCTTTTCTCATACGAATATCACATTTACACATAACAGATAAATCACAGCATAACTCATTTAAGTGAAAGGTCCAATTTGGTTTTTGTTGTGTATAACATCATTGGAAACAACAATCCAAAAACAACAAGAAAGAAGAGAAGAGAAGAAAGAAAAGCAACAACAACAAAAAACACACACACACACATTCCGATCTTTTTCTTGCTACTCAATCAAGACAAACGCTACCTTATTAAATTGACATTCAATTGTCGAACGATCATCATAACGCTTGACGACTTCTTTAACAATGATCTCAATGGAATTTTATCATTTGAATAATGCAAACATGAATAAAGCATATGCACCATACATAACGTTTGTATGATTCACATTGAATCATTCAATTTATCCCATTCATAATTGTAATTTTCACATAATGCATCAGACAGAAAAAGAGTTATACGGGTTATTTTATATGGAAATTGCGAGAGTGAGCATGAACGCATTTTTCTATCAATTACGAATTTTTTATGCCTTATGGTGAGAGCGGTAAATGGGCAGGAAATTATGATGCACGTACACAACATTATGTGTGCACTGTGTACGCTGCAATGAAATTATTATAATAATTATCAATCAATTGCTCACCCACGAAAACCGTTGAGTCTAGTAAATTGATTTTTATTTAATTTATGATTTTTATTTCAAATTTAGCTAATCAATTGTGCAATTTACATTAGACCGTGTGTCCGCCAATGCACATACATTATATGCTCTAAATTTTTCCCTTGCTGTCATCTTTAGCCCAATTTAAAATCTAATTATTATTCGTAACAGTGAAAAAAATGATTAAACAACACCAACAACGATCAAATGTAAATACAATTTACACAGCCTTTGATACAATGTGGTAAAAGTGTTTATTTCTTACCAAAGGCAATGAACGCATTTTAAAACCGCTTTTTTTGTTCTTTCAGACAAAATTATGATTTCCTTTAAATTGCATGGCAAAAAAACAAAAAAAAAAAGGTGAACAAGAAAATGCATTTTGTGCGGCGATGCTCAATTTCTTTCTTTCTTTCATTTTTCCTTCAAACATTCATTTCATTCTCACTTCAAAAACATTTTTGAACACATTCATTGATCCATTGAGAGCAAAGAAACACGATGTAAAACAATGCAACTCGGTGTTGTTGTTGTTTTTTTTTTTTTTTTTTTCTTTTTTTCATATCATTTATCAATTCATTTTTCGTTAGTAAAATCGTACAAAATATTTAACGTTTGCGCGCAGATTGGCTCTCAAATCAACAAATAGTACAACAAGCGCGTTAATTAAATAGAAGAGAGCAAAAAAATTGATTCTCAAAGCAATTGAAATCTAGTTTTGATTTGTTTATATACTATTTATATGATGTTTGATTCAGTTCATTGCGCTCACCATTTGATTTTGATTGAAAGAGAGAGAGAAATAATGCAGCGCTTTGGATAGCGTGTGCAAAGCAGAATCATTAAATTTTTGAAACAACAAATTTGTTGTTATTTCTCTTCATCTTCTTTTTTTTTCGTAAATAAAAACGAAGAAATTATGTTTATTATTCAATTTTGATCGTCAACTCAACGGTTTTAGTTTTTGAATGTGAAGTCGAATGTAATTATTCGAAGCCTCAAATAACTCAAATGTTTTTTGTTTGTTTGCTTTTTCAAATAAAAAAATACACACACAGATCCAAATTGAAATTCCTCAAATTGCACGCAATTGTAATTATTTCATTTGACATGAAAATTAAGTTGAAAACCTAATCATCGCTGCACTTGTTTCAAATGAATGTCACACAGGGCGTATATGTATCAAAGTTTATCCTCTAATTGGGTCTTAATTGAACCTTTCAAATGGTTTCAACGATTAAATTGTGAATTGTTCGTTAATTAAAATGCACCATTTGCTCGATGATGGTGTCACTGTTAAAATGCAAACTCTAAAACTCTTTCAATTCAAATTTATTGTATTTCTTTTAAATTGTAATTTTTCTTTCATTCATTGATTAATTTCTTTTTTTTTTTTCGTTAAGAATTGTTCTTTCAAACGAAATCTATTAATAAATTTTTCACTTTCCAAAGAATCAATGATCACGCCTGAGCAAAAAGAAAAGAAAATTTGAAAAAAAAAAAACTTGAAAATATTTAAAAACACACAATACTTACTACTAAAGAGGATTCCATTTTAATAACTTTTATTTTATTTATAAATTGTTTTCTTATTCTCTAACAATATTTATATAAACTTCACTGTTTTGAAATCACAGAACTACACTAAATCCGATTCGATTTGCTGATGAAATGTTGAACGGAAAACCGTTTAAATCCAAATGTATTTGTGTGTGTGTGTGTGTGTGTGTGTGTGTGTGTGTGTGTGTGTGTGTATTGAGAGGTGATGTGGAAAATTTGCGAAAAAATCCAAACAAAAAAAAACCACTCGACGAGTACTGACTCGATGGTACTGTCGGATTCGTAATCAAATTGGAAATGATTTGGATGGAAAGCTGTATGGCTTATATATAGTAGGTTTGGCGCGTGCACACATTTCGAATTGGTTTTTTTGGTTGCTATACAGCGAGCGCAGCACAATGATGATGATGATGATAGACTTGAGAAATTAAACGAAAAGAGTAAACGGGCGGGAAACAGCGGTGAATGTGCATTAAAAAAGCTCTCTCATGCTCTCATACTCCATATCCGCTTAACATATTTTAATCGCCGTCCACATAATATTTGGCAACCAAAAACCGAAAGGACTTTCCTTGCTTCAATTCAATATTTACGCATTGTACTTGTGGCCATCAAATCAATACGTAACTTGGTGACGTATATTATTACAGATATTTTATATGGTTTGTTTTATTGCAGCGAGATGTTTAAGCGATAATTACAATGTATGCATTTAATTTATGATAGTTCCGAATTATGCGGAAAAAAAATATTATGATTTTTTCGTTAGTTTATTGTTTTCGTTCATTTTTCATCATTTCTCTATCTTGATTTCTTGTTCAAATGATTTGGAGATCTTTACCCATCGGCACAAACATGTAAATCAAATGGTACATTATTATTTACAAACACACACACACACACACACAACACGCAGGGATTATGATGTAAAGTCCATTTTTTTCAGCAGCGCTTTAATTCAAACTATAATAGTGACAAAATCTCTCGCTAATTCCTTCATAGCCACAAGTCAAATTTCCAATGGCTAAGTACATATGATATATGCTTTTAAATACAATACTGTAATGCGATTCAACGGAATATATTTTCGATGTGGTAAATGATTTGTTGTTGGTTGTTTTTATTTATGTTTGATTCAAAATTGATGGGTCATAATAAAATTAGGTAGTACTTCGAGCTACTTGACATATTGTAGCCGCAATGCTAATCAGTATTATTTGATTTAAGTCGATCATTTTTATTTGGTTCACGTAATCATTTTTAGCACATGTGCGAATATTGTCATGAAATTATTGCATAATCTCATATTTAATCATCGCATAAATATATATCATGGAATATTGGATATTTCCATGAGAGAGTGGCATATATAAGTCACTCTATAATCACACACACACACACACACACACACACACACATACACACACAACTCTTTTTTCATTCGATCGATACAAGAAAAAGAGAATGAACTTGATGAACAAAGGAAACAGGAGAAAACTTAAATATGCTATTGCGCGGAATGTGTTTGAAAGAATGTTTCGAAGTGAAACTGACCATTAATAAAATGCTAAAATCAATCAACACCAATCACAGTCACCGGAAACATTTTGATGCATGCATAAATTATATGAATCGGACGCAAAATATCTAATTATGAAATATGTTGATATTTTGCATCGACACATAACAAAAAAAAAATGAAAAGAAAACAATAAATGATGACATTTATTAACTGTCACTTACTGCTAATAGGCTGAAAATATATTTAAAAGTTTTGTTTTGTTTTTGTTTTTGCTTTTTATTAGTTCATTGTAATTGGTTTTGTTTGCACATCAAACCCGACAGTTCAGCAACTAATAGCCTTTTGTGCTTTGTTTTTTTTTTTTCTAAATGGATACATTTACTACTCTCAGAAGATTATGATTATGATGATGATGAAGAGAAAAATATACCTAGATAAAAGTCACGTGCGTTTTTTTTTCTCTCCAAATAATGGAAATTATCAAATCAGAAATGGATTCTTTTTTCTATTTTTTTGTTCACAAATAATTCAATAAAAAATTTGAATTTTACATCGTAGAGAAAAGGTTTTTTTTTTCTCCACATTATACTTTTCTTGCTGTCTTTGTATATATTTTCGTCAAACTCATCGCATATTTTCCTTACACGTTGTTCAATTCATCTGTATTTGCCTTTTACCACCTCACATATATCGTGTGAAAAAGGGCCAATTCTCTTTAAAGAAAAAAAAAAACAATAATTTGGTGCGTGAATTTTTTCGATACAAAGAACGCATCAGGCTGATCAAATATGTGACTCAAAGACATCATTTTATTATGGCATTTTATGCCTTTGTGTGTGTGTGTGTGTGTGTGTGTGTGTGTGTGTGTGTGTGTGTGTGTGTGTTAATTTGGAGATTTACAATACAAACGAATGCTCGTTACCTTCTCAACCAATCGAAATCAATTTAAAACAAAGAAAAAAGACGATAAAAAAACCAACTAAACTATCGTCCGCACGCAGTGAATATATTAGTTTTATAATAAGTTCATAATGTGTAAAAAAAAGTAACCACGAGCCGAACTCCAACATGGAGAAAGACAACATCGAGTGAGAAGAAAAAAAAAAAACACACACAAAATTATTAAAAGCTATTCCCTTCTCTTCTTGGATGTTATCAAGCAAATCGTGTGATTTGTCTATCGGAAGCGATTAAACTTTCGCAGGGCTTGAATATATATATATTTTATAATATACAAAACACACATTCATCTAGTCCGGATCTATTTTGGAATGTCACTAAAAATTTAACTTTATTCATATTATATGAATATTGTGTTACATATTAACGATTTTAATATTGAAAAATTCAAATTGATTGCATATAAAAAAAAATTGTTTAAACAAATGTTCCTATTAAACGATTTATAGACTTGAACGGACGTAGAGAGTATGGAAAAAGAAGAAGAAAATGCAAAAAAATATGCTAGTATTAAACTAAATTGATGAAAGCGATCAAATATATATAAATAAAAAAAAAAACAATTCAAATGCTTGAACGCTGAAAATCTATTGATTTCACTTTCTTTTCTGCTTAATTTAAGCAAAATGATAATGAATAGAGAAGAAAAAAAATATTATGCATTGACAGCAAAAAAAGAAAAAAAAAAAAATTAATCGAAATAATCAGGTATTCTCGATTTTTGATTTCAAAATAATATTTAAGTTTCTGTTATCAACAACAACATACAGATTTTTTATCGATGATATGTTGTCTTTCATTCATTCGTTTTCATTTCCACATTTTACGTATCATTCGAAAAGTGAATCTGAATAGTTTTAAATAAGACGACATTCAGTCAATTCAACGTATATAGAAAGGGTGAATAAAAGGTAGCATCGCGGTATGCATTCCATTCACATGATCGTTATGACAAATATTTTGGCCGATCAATGAAACAAAGAGAAAAAGCAAAAAAGAAGCTGAAAAAAACTTGTCGACTTTTCATCGATCGCACATTTCATCTTTTCACTGTGTCTGTTTTTTCTTTTTGCACATGACAATTGATGTCAATACACTGGTACTGTGCATTGAACACAACCAGTGTGATTGCATATTTCTTGGGGACATACATACATATATATAAATATATATTGATGATTTGTTAATTAAAACCAATGAAACTAAACAGTTAACTCCTTCACAAACAAATCGCAATCGGCAAACACTTACGTCAAAATCTATTACAAACATTTTTATGAAGACATGATCGAGATGCAAATTTTGAAATTGTGAACAAAAAAAGAAAAAAAGAAAGAAAGAAAGAAAGAAAAAAAAAAACCATTTTGCACTATTCGCGATTGTCATCAATCATTTGCTGCTTTGTAATTGACTATAGTATGTGCAGCACAGCATTGTTAATTTTTATTGTTCGCTGTCACGTGCTGCATCTCCATTTATGGCCGTAAAATTAGATGATCCATTAAATTAGCGTCGACAACGACAACGTCAACGACAACAACGGCAGCAACGGGAATTCAACACGGAAATCTCATTTTGTCAAAAATTCAAGTAGATTGCATGTGGCAAATGATCAAGCGAGATTTGAATAGATTTTAACAATCTATTAGCACGATATGCTAGCAAGTCGCACCCCAAAATATGACTAAACAATGAATGGCCGCGTGCAATGCGCCGCATGCACTCAACACATATATAAATCTAGAGATCGACTAGAGAGAAAGAGAAACAGATAGAAAACAAAATTGTAGGTGACTTTTGTGTAGCGAATTTTTAATGAGCGACAATCCAAAAATGACACTAATTAAAGGTAGCGAAATAAAAGAAACATGTGTAACTTCCACTTTTGTTTTGATTTTTAGTTTTCTTTCATTCCATTTTACCAATTGCTTTGGCTATCTATTTTATCTTTCTTTCTTTTTTTTTTCAATTCGATTACATAAATTCTTCCACTGTTTTGTATAATGTGTGTCTTTTCATCATCAAACATTCATAAGATTCACAAAACAATAACACAAGAAACAAAAAAAAAAAGACAAAAAAAAAAACCACGATCGCGACCAAAAAGCAGCGACGAAAAAGAAATGAAAGACAACCCAAAAAAATAGCACACAAACACACACTAAACATACGTAGAAAGAAAGATAGATAGAAAAAGCATCTTGAGCAAAATTGTGTGTGTCCGCTTTATTCAAATTCGAACGATTGTTTGCAACATTTTCGTGTGTAGTTTTGTCGTTGTTTTTTTTTTTTTTTATAAATTCCATTTCTTTCAAAAACACACAAACATTATTTTGTTTTTTTTTTTTTTTTCATTCAACGTATTTGGACACATTCTACAGTAAGATGAGTTACTTATGAAATCATCAGAAATAGATTCACTAATGGAAATGTGTGCCAAAATGTTCGTGTAACAACGATGGTAACGAATGAATTGAATAAACTTGTATGTTATTTCGTTTAGTTTTTTCTTCTTCTTCTTCTGAAGTTGGTTTCATTCAGTTGTTACATTAAATGCAGAAATGACCTGTGCGTTTTTTTCTTCTCTTGTTATTTTGAAACCAAATGTTTCAAGTTACAATGGTAATTCGGTGAAATACTGGAAAGTAAACTATTAAAGACCTGTTGATTTAAGCCGGTGCACAGTTCGTACCGTTCGTTTAAATATCATGCCACAGCAGGTGCCATTTTTGGACGATTGAATCATTTAGATTCAATTCAAATACAACATCACATTCTCACAATTTATTACTTTGAAGATTGGTTTTCAATTTGTAGTTTTTGATTATTTTACAAATCAATTTTAAGGCGGTTTGAAAAACGATAGTAATTTTTTTTTTCTTCCCCGAATCAGATTATTCTCTTGTCTGATTCTCTCACTTGGGAATGAGAATCTGTTCTGATGATAAACGCTTTTTACCACTTTCCTTTGTTCGAAAATTTCATTTCATCGCAATATTTTGGAAATATTTGTTACTTCATTTCATTTTTGGGACACATTTCATTCATTATTATGTGCATTATATTATATGAGTTTTCTTTTCCGTATATTATTTCCTTCCGCTATGTTCAATTAGTAAAGAATCAGATTACCAAATGAAATATGATTTGAAAATGAGAAAACATTTCTCGGAATTTCATTGAGTGATGGTAAAAACAAAAAATTCGCGAGTGACTTGAGACGAGAAATGAATAAATAAGTGAGAAAGTCAGAAGACGCGACCACCAAATAAAAGGCGAAAGGCAATATACTGCATCGAAAAATTATTAAGACTTACAAATTTATGTAAGTTTTGTTGGGTTTTTTTTTTCGTTTTGTTTCATTTATTTGATTTTTGACGCTGAGGTAAAGATCGCTATATAGAGAAAAAAAAATCAGATCAACATGTGCATCGCAATCATAATGATGATGATTGTATGGATTAATGGAGAAAGAGAGCTGACACATGTATTTTCAACGGTTAATGATTTGTTATATTAACACCAGCAATGCGCATGATCTGATCACCGTATTTTAAAAATTAATGAATTTTATGCCGCATTACACCCATAACTAATCTCACGCTAGTAAAAATGAATCACCTGTTTAGCTGCCATTTGTTTTTGGTTGATACTATTTATGTGATATTTGAACATTCAAAATGATATACTTATCGGTCTGGCATATTAAAGATAAAAAAAAAGTACAATAAATACTTACATGGCTGGGTTAACAGTTCCGTTCCCAAAGTATCTGGTTAAATAAAACATCCCATAAAAATCAACCCTAAATTCTTTTATTGTATTCGAATAATAATACAGTTTTTGTTCGGATTATCGCATTTTTATATCATCATTTGGCTAACCATACTCAAAATAATGAGCGCAATATAAATTAAATAAATATTTTTCTTTTAGCTTGTTTCTGTTGTAATATTTTTTCTCTTTTTTCGCCGTTTTAAATTTACATACGAAAAATGCCCCATCGTCCGTAAATTGTGATAGTGAAAGAAATCTTTTTTTTTTTCTTTTTCGTAAATTTCATAATAAAAACAAAATTTAAACCTAAAATAGAAATTAAACAGGAAAAATAAAAATTTTCCTCTCTTTAAAAAAAAAAAAAAAAAAAAATGAACACACACACACGATAAAAAAAATATGAAAGCAATCGCTGCAAAATGAATTTTTATCATTTTGAATTTCATTGTGTTTTAGTGTGGAATTATAGAAAATAAATTGGAGCCGGACGGCTCATTTTATTCCATGAGTCTCTCTCTCAGTGTTTATTTTATTTGTTTCATTTTGAAATGCACGCAAACCATATTTTAAGACGGTGGTGCAAATAACTCCAAACGATACTTATTGCAAATGAACTTCTCTTTCTCTCCTTTTCTCTGTCTTTCTTTTACTCTTTCGCTATCAATTTTATTTCTGATTTGTGTATTTGATTTGATTGTTTTCAATGTTGTTTTACTTTCTTCTTCTTTTTCGTTTTTATTTTCTCCCATTTCGTTTAATAAAATAGAAAAAAAAAATGTAGTTTAGCTACTTTGTGACTGGTGCAAACTATCACTAAATTTTATTGCACCGCGATAGGTTTTTTGATTTGATTTAACGCCCGCAGTTGTATTACCTGTTATTGTTGCTGTTGATGTTTTCGATAATTTTTTCGATGGTGTACGAGTTTTAATATCATTTTTCGAACCGGGTGCTGTTGATGATGTGATGCGTTTTGTTGGTGGTGCGACGACAGATAATTGAACATGACTTGCTTGTGCCTGGATCCATGATGATCTCGGTCGAACGGTTGTTGATCTATGATTTTCATCAAATTTAAAACGATTTGGTGCTTTAGTTTTAATGGCTTTTAATTCGGTGGGTGATGGAAACATGGGCCGGAAACCGCCATCATCGGAGCCATTCATTGAGAAAAAGTAAACGGGCATATCGGTGGTTGTTGGTGACATTGGTGTTGGTGACGACGACGACGATGTTGTTGTTGTTGTTGTACTTGTTAGTGTACGTCGTCCATATGGACTTTGACGTCCACGCTGTAATACTTGCGTTGTTTTACTACCAAATTGATTCTTTGTACGATATACGCCGACCAATTTTTGTTGTAATTTCCGTAATTCTTGTTGTTGTTTAATAAAATATGCTGGATAATTTGGTTTTTCAGTTGTTGTATTTGTTGGTAAATTTGTTGCATTTGTTTGTGCATTTGAATCAGTCAGTTTAACTTTTACCGTATTCTCATTTGATGCTTCTTGTAATTCATTTAATTGAGTTTCAACACTGGCCGGGAATACAAATAATGTTGGCTGTACAACAATTTCATCTTGATGCTCGCATACAGGACGCACATCATTAAATGGACGATCGAATGTGCTTTGCGTGAAACTGTTTATGGTAACTGGTTTTGATGACGATGTAAATAGCCCATTTTCATGTACATTAAATGGTTGCCATTCTTGGCTAATGCCTGGTTTTGTACCTTCAAGTGAATCATGAATTACAAATTGATCATCCAACAATGTATGCATGGTTGCCTCAACTTTACGCTCTTCTTTCTCTTCCAATTCTTTAAGAATTGTATCTTCAAAATGTTTATACGATGTAACGCCCATGTCAGCATATGGATTTCGTTCACGTGGACCATCAAAATTTGGTGGCATATATTTATTATCAAATGTATGCACATAACCTTCTGATATGGTGGTTGTTGGTAAAATTTTTGTTTTGCTATAAACAATCCATGGCGGTGCAATGAGTGGTTTTTTTATCGGCTTTTTCAAATGTTTCGACAGATGCTGCACAACATTTTGTGCCAATTTTTGTTTTAACGGTAATAATGCGTGTAATGGTTTTGCAATTGGCAACAATGGTAGTGATAATGGTTGATTTGTTAATGGAATTTGTTGCGTGACATCATTGATACCTGCACTACTACCACTACCACCACCACCAGCTGCCAAATTGGCTGTAGCAGCCACCAATTTCATTTGTTGTTTATGCTTTTCATCTTCTTTTGCTTGTTGTAATGCGAATTGATGCTCTTGTGCGGCTTGAATTAAATAGCTAGCAATTTTATGCTTTTTATGCTCAACCGCTGCATTTACATTATCAAATGTTTGAAAAAAGCCAACTTTAAGTAAATTTTTTACCGCATTTGCACCGGCAGCCGCTTTTGATGCTAACGATGTTACCGTATTATCAACTAATGGCCAATAATTACGACGCGTTGCTGTCAATTGACTACTTGCAGGCGTTTCAATATTATACAATGTCGAATCTTTTACATGAATTTCGCCGACACGCGGTTTGTATGAATAATCTTTACGCTTTTGCATAATTGCTGCACCAAGCGCACGCGTTGAAGACGGCGATGATGATGATGATGATGATGATGATGATGATGTTTTTATCAATGTTGGTTCAATGTAATAGTGCTGATGATGATAATGCGGCTCATCATTGCTATGAATTGTTGATTCGGCCGAACGTTCGTACGCCTCTTTTGCAAGTGGCGGCAATTGTGGTGGCTTGAAATTTGATGCATTACCAGGTCTAAGAAAACAAAGTGGCGAAAAAAAAACAATGTATAAGAAAATGTTATTTAAAATTACGCAAATACATATGATGCCGACAAATATTCATCCGAAAGTCGTTCAACGAAAGGGAAACGAACAGACCAAAAGAAAGAGAAAAAAATTTAAGCGATTTTATGAACGAATAATGAAAGGACCGTTGTTCAACATCTGAATTTTTTTTCCTTCTTTCTTCATTTATATGCCATATGTTGGACCAAATCGATTGGTTCTCTTTGGTTTCGTTGACGCTGGTTGTTTATTCAACAACATGCAACAGCTTTAGAATTTGACTTTTCGCTTTCATAATAACTGTTTCTTGCGATTGACTTTTTCCAAAACATGTAATCGACTTTTTCGGACGAAGTGAAATTACCAAGAGTCAGAGAAATGTATCCGGAAGAATGAAAGTAAAAATAAAATGTGTGGAAGTGAGATAAAGCGAGAATTCGAAGATGGAACAAGCGAGAAAGTGATAGAATGAGACAGAGACCGATACATAGAAATGTTATTCGAAATTACAGCAGGTCATTTTGGTATACCGTGTAAAAATAAATAGCCAATAAAGAAATGCACAAAATGTGCTCACTTCGTACATCGGATTACATTATGTTTACTTTTTTTCATCTTTGTCATTACAATGAGAGTAAGTAAAACGTAAAAGAAATATTGAATGGGAAAATAAAATGCCAATAAAAAAAAAATATTAAAAATATGTAATTCATTTCTGTTTTCCGTTTGACTATCTCGTTCAATCTTTATTGATTCGATCAAAAATTGAACTTTTACTTTCATTACGATGGACGCAATCCATTGGTGATCGTGCAAGAATATCAAAATGAGCCCTTCGTCGTAACGACTTATCACAAAGAGGGGAAAAATGATTATCAAGAAGAACCGAAAAAATAAAATTCGTGTAATTATAGTAATTCTTTTGGTTTTTTTTTTTTTCGTTTTCAACTTCAGCGAAGGAAAAAGTTTTTTTTTTTTCGTTTTTTTTTGGTGCTTTGAATTTGAATGATGATGATTCTAATGGATCACATTCGCAAGACAATTGCTTAGCTTTCAGTTGAAAATAAAAATCCACCGTCTTAGTGCTAAAACCTAAGAGTCACGTTAATTTTCTTCTCTTCTCTTTTTTTTTTGTTGAATTCTGACATAATCATCGTTATCAATCTAAACTTTCCATTTTATACTGAAATTTCAAAGTGCAAGATGAATTTTTTTTTTTTCGAATTTTGTACATAAACTTGAATGTTGGAATGTAATTAGTGTGATCAACGTGCCTATTGCCTGTAAATATTAATTGGGTGTAACTTGAAAAGTGATTCAAAGTAAATCGTAAGTCGTTCGTTTTTTCTTTGTCTTTGTCTTCGTCTACTTCTTCACATCTTTGAATGTTGGGTGAAACGTAAATTTGCTTCTCGCAGCAGAGCAAAGAAAAAAACCCCTTTCATTTTCAATTGATACTACGTAATTACGTGATTTCAGTTAAACCATTTACTTGATTGCATTTGGTGCACTTGTGATTTTTCTTCATCATCATCATCATTTTCTTCTTTGTCTTAGATTTGCTTTCAATTAAACACTTTCTGAATCAGAGATATACCAATTAAAATGAACAATTGCATAGGAACAGAATAACGATCTCACACTGGTTTGCCCTTTGATATTCTACACAATAAATTGTATGAATGAACATGGCATTTGAATTGAGAGCATTTAGATCTTAGCCAAGGCATTTGTAATAATCGGGGCTGATTCTTGAATTGTTGTCAAATTGATGGCAAGTGCCAGTGCTTATTGTTCTCTTATTTCGCTATATTGTTCCATTGAAAAGCAAAATTAAATGATGAAGAAGAAGAACAAGACAAAGAAGAGTGGAGGGAGAGAAAAAAAAAACTCCGCAAAAATTCCATTGAAATACTCACTCGTTAATGGTGTTTGCTTTGCATCCAATGCATATGATAAGAAGAAATATACATTTCAAATATTTCTCATACATAATGTCGTCAGAGAATGTATTGGCCGCTTTCAGATGTTCAAATCAAAATTGATGTTGGATTTCAACGATCGTGAAAACACTCTCGTGATGACCTTTTTATTTCAATTTGTTCATTCACATTGACAAAATTCCCAATAAAAATGCCCGTTTTGAAACAGTACACACTGTCACACAGTTTTGTTTTTCAATAATTAATTTCGTTTGGTTCTTTATTTTCTACAAAATGGATTTTAGTTGATTTTCTAGTTTCTCAAACTAATTTCTACACATTCTTCTTGTTCTTAAATTTATAAATTTTTGGTTGAGAATGGTTTTGATTTTGTTGAGAATGGGAATTTCTTCGAAAATGCTTTGGTTTTTATCAAAATGCACAAATTGATATGAAAATGATATGATCACAATGCACTGAATTATCTTCACAGAAGCAAGAAAACAAACAAAAGTTGTTTGAATTGCACAATTGCTTAAGTTGTATCCGTTGAATGTTGCACCCGATAGATCTTCCTAATGCGTTGGAAATGGATTTTATCGTATGTCCAGAAATGTCTGTATTACACGACAAATTAATTGCTTTTACAATTTGTTGTTTATCGCACGGCAAATCATTAACTAATGTACATCAAATGAATCGCTTGCACTTTTATAAACAAAAAGCTTTACGCTAGCATATACATGGCGCTAAGCATGTGTATTTTTTCTCTCTTGTTCTTCTTCTTCTGTGCTCTTCATCGGCGGCAAGAAAATACGTTGTTGCGGTGTGTGGATACAATTTATGTGAACTTGGATAAAAAAATATTCGGTTTTTCTTCGCTTTTAAATGTATTGCGTTGGTGGTTCGCATCTTGAGAGCGTTGAAATTGTGCATACTGTTGAAAATATTCATTAAATTTGTATTAGTGCATCTTCTATTTATTTTCATTTCTTTTTCCACTGTTGTTTTTCCCCTTTGCGCAAAACTAGAAATGTAATCAATTCAACAATCGTAATGTTTCGCATATTTTGTGCGACTCAATTTAAAGTAATAAATGCGTTCGCATATATGAACTACACAGCACAGCTGTAACTATAGGTAATTAGTTGGATAAACAACAACAGATGAACATGGATGCGTGAATCCATTCAATATACGCCAACAATACATGCAATTTACCAGACCAACATTCTTCAAAAGAGTAATAAAAATCAAGACGAAAAGAGAGAGAGAGAGAGAGAGAGAGAGAGAGAGAGAGAGAGAGAGCGAAAGAAATGTAAATCTAAACACAAACATACGTGCTTTGTTTGAATTTTTCAAAAAATTGACTCATCTACAGACATTTAACACTCTTAAAATCGTTATTACTATGTAATTTCTTGGTGGTTTCTGTAAATTGTTTTTTCTACTGGGTGTTCCCAACTGAATCTTCAACAAATTTATTTCATTTCGAATTGAGTCAATATTTTTATAACATTTGAAAAGACGTTTGATATGTGAATGGAGGAAAAAAATAATTTTTAAACATTTTTTTTCAAATTTCTGTAAGAATATTCTTCATTCGAATATTTGATTGAAGACATTTAGATTAACGGCATTTTCAGTTATATTTTATCAATTTGTTTTTTTTCTCATTGTTGTCGTAATTTAAGTGTAGACACACTGTATATAACATATTACATTATTGAGGTTATTCAAACGTCGGTGAAATATGCGAAACTGAAACTTAAAATGAAGATGAAGATGAAATTGGAAAATCAATGTAAGTGCAAAGAATTTACGAGTTAAATCAAAATAAAAGTAAAGCAAAGCAAAGAAACAATGATGAAAACAATTGGTGTCGAATTTTTGAGATAAGACACGAAATATGGCGAGATATCTCTTTTCGTCTATACTGTATGTGATCGCACAAAACGGTGATCGCTACCACAGTAAAGCACAATGTGATTATACGAATTTTTGAAACATGCGAAAAATTACAAGTCGTAATGTTGTTGAAGATTTATTGATAAATACACGTGCTTACTTTTAATGTTGCTGATTTTTATAATCGACAATTTGGTAATTAGATGTTTTGAATGAGACGAGAATTGAATTTCCATAGATTTGATGAGATCTGGTAAGAGTTCGAACATTCAATTGAATGAAAACTTTGACATCGAAAAAGAGTCTATATAATGAAAAGAAATCGATTATATCAAAAAAAAAGTTGTTTCTTTTTTTGCTCTAAATGAAGAAATTATTCAATTTCAATTAATTAGATTGTGGCAGAGAGTTCATTTATAACTGTCCAAAGATGCCGGTTTCACTTTGACCTCATCAGTTCAACATTTTAAAATAATGCAGACGATAAAAAAAAGTGTAATTATACGGTAATGTGGAACAATGTAATGGTAAAAGTGACTGTCCCTCATCGGCTATTCGCGTCATTGTTTCTAATCTCGTTTTTACGCAATTTATTTGTTCATGTTGTAAATGAATCAATGAAAGGGAAAATTCATATTTTTCCCTATACTATATATGTACGTACGGTACTCATGGTTTTTCATTTTCATTTTCAACTCATCTCTTTTTCTTCGTTTTCTTCTTATTTTCGCTTATAAACAAGGGAATCTTCCTTACATTTTAATAAAAAAAATATGTAAAATTGCGTTGCAAAATGAAAACAAAATCGTAAATACAACATGTTGATGAACTTAAAAACCATACACATTTGGCGCTTATGGACTGCGCCTCCGCAATGAAAACAAATAATTTTCAATGCACAGACGTGAATAACCGCGCACGATGTTAAGGTCATTGTTAAAGTAACGGAGTATTCATTGCCTCACTTGTTTGCACCATCTACCATGATTTTTCTTCATTAGTTTTCCATCTCTGTTTCACTCACATTCAATTCCAACAAACACATTCGAGCGAGCACGACCTGCCTTCTATCCAATTGTTCGTGTATTTAATGTAAAATTTAAATGCATTTACTTGATGAAGATTAGCAGTCATTGCCGCCAAACGCCGACTCATCTTGATTGTAGAAAAAAACATACAACACAGCACACACTAGTCTATGGTATTGTGAAACAAATAAATGAAAACGAAAAAAAAACAAAAAAAAAAACAACAACAAATATTAATTTATGAATTCTTCATTGTTTTACACGCATCAAAATTATAATAAAACTGTTTGATTGTTTGGTCGCCTTTTTCACAATTAATACATATTTCCCTAACACATCAATTGCCATAATTAAACGCATATTATATTATTTCTTTGAATTGATTCATTTATTTCTCCATTAAAATTTATCATCCGATTATGGTTTCGAATTTTTCTTTTTCCCTTTGCGGCTACAATATTTTATACAAATATTTGCCGCATATTTTTTTTATACAAAATTTCATTCATTTAATTATTTATTTCACAAAACAATTAATTTAGATGTCAAATTAAAACGACTTTGTGGGATTGTTAAATGTTCATTCCAATGCCGATTTTTATTTGCCTTTTTTGCGAAACATTTGAGCAAAATAATGTCGATGAGAGGATGAATATGGATTTTTCTTTATTCAGTCAATGTCTTGAATATCATGTAGTAAGAGAAAACCGTCTTCATTAACTGAAATGATTATAAATAAAAATCAATTCAAATTAAATAAAGTGAATTCTGTTAAAAACAATTTCAAGAATTATTCATGACGTATTTACTGAAACAAATATTGATAAATCCAGAACGGGCATACCAAAACCACGATAATATATAGATTTTTGTGCATTTATCATCATGATTAAAATTTGTTTCTGTATATCAACGGGAAATTCTATCCATTTGCAGTCGTAAAGACATTTGGCTATCAATTGAAAATTTGCGGTTGCCAAACTTGCGAAAAAACAGTACAAAAATATAATCAACGTTCCGATGGAAACTGTGAGCAAAAGTAGCATAACAGTGAATCCAGCATGCTTAAATAGCTGAAATGCATTAATAATTGATTTTAATTTTGAATTTTAAGGTAAATATATAAATCAAAAATTCGGAATAGTGATAAAAATAGTTGAAAAAAAAATAACATTTTGAACAAAAAAATGAAATTTTCAAACGTTTTTTTTTTTTTTTTTTTTTGAAAAGAAGAAAAAAAACTAAATCCATAATTTATAAAAATAGTAATGATAACAGGCAATTAGAAATGCTCACAAGATCCAGTTGAAAAACTACGCATGCTAAGATCATGCTGAGCGAAATCAATTGAATTAAAATAATTGGACTATAAATGTCAACTGTAAGCAAAAACCAACTGAAAATAAGATTTTTATGGCTAATCAAAATGTAAAATTTCAATTAATTGTGTGTTTGTTTACACTCACTCTTTAACTGAGACATGAAAACAAATTAAATCAGACATTTTCTTTTTATAATACCGATGTGAATTCGAATTATTTAATTTATGCACCGTATGAGAAAATATTTCATAAAATGCTTGGTGATGCAAACAAATGGAAACAAACGTAATTAACAATGTGCCATTGATAATGGCACATGATCCACCGGCTGCGATGCTAATACACATTTCCATAGTATAACCGAACCAAGTTGTTTGATCCCAAGGAAATCTGAAATATGAAAATTTCGTGAAACAATTTCAATAAGTTTCTCTCTATTTCTCTCTCTCTCTCTCTCGCTCTCTCTCTCTTTCTCTCTTTCTCGCTCTCTCTCTCTCTTTCTCCCTCAATTTCGATAAACTCAATAATTTTTCGAAATGCACTCACTCAATTTGATATGGATGAAAAAGATACTTTACATCGAATTTTTTTTTGGTACAAAATAGTAAAAATAGAATCGAACCAGCTGAAATGCCAACCGTGCTGGCTACAAAGCCACCTAATACGAATTTGATGGAAATTGGCCACATCCATTCGCTTATGTTATTTGCCTTTTCTAGATATTTAAACGAACTTCGTTTCAATTCTATCATAGTAATGAAATTGATTCTCATAAATTTATGATTTTTTTTTTTTTAATTCACTTGAATGTGTATCATTTCTTACGTTTATTATAGATCTTCGACAAATTCGAAAAAATTGCTTTTATTTTATGACGTGCAAAAAATACAGGGACAATAATCATAATATACAGAATTGCCGAGAGTGATATTATTTGGAAAAGTGCATACAGTGAACTTTCCATATCGATTGAAATAAATTTCTTGACAAATACCATGCTCGATATATTCGAAAAAGTCATACTTGCAAACATTACTGTAACAAATGCGATGTGAGCACATTTAACCAAAACATCTGATGTTTCATCTGGACATATACAGAACCAAGTTAAAATTTTCTGATTCATTGCCAATGGATTCATTTTAAATTAATTTTTATTTAAATCACAAAAGTGTTTTTGACAAACAATCTTAAATAAAATGTCAAGAAATTTAAGTCAATTCAAATTAAAACTCTGACTTTAAAGCACTTTCAAAGTAAAATCGAAACTAACTGTTCAATTCCCAAAACATTGATTTATGTATAAAATAAGTGAAAATTAATTGAAGTAATATTCTTCAATCAACTAAATTTTTTATGAGGATGTATTTTACCATGAAATGTTGTAAAAACGTTCATATTTTATTAAAAATAAGGGGAAAATGGTGAATTATGAGATCGAAGTCATGTGTGCCAAATCGCAATTCAATATTTAAACATATTGGATTTGTATGATTTTGAAGAAATTGCACAGTAATTTACTTGAAAGAAGTTTATAAATAATAATAATAAGTGTTTTTTGTTCTCAATGATGTACAGAATTGCAATTAAATTTTATAGAAATCCACTTTATTTTCATTTTCGAATGGTTGATGATGTTTACACTGAGCATAAAATATAAATTCTCCCATTAAGTTTTGATTATTTGGTTTCCAATTCATATGGCAGTCATTATTCTGCAATAATATTGAAAATATTTTCAATTAATTTATTGAATATCGACACATGTAAAACAATGTGAATTTTAAAACGAAAAATAATTTATGTAAAATTCATTTTATTATTCAAGAAGTTCTGTCCCGTTCGTTTCGCCTTATTTGTCATTTCTATGTTTCGATTCGGGGAACCACCTAGTTAAAAATGGGTAAAAACGTGTTGGTCTTGAGTTTGTTTCACAACGTATTGGAAATGACTAACCCAAGGCGATGAAACGAGGTGTACGTAGTGCATACTACGCGCCCGAATGTGCTGTCGGTAGCACAAATATGTGTTCTCAGTGGTACAAACGGACGCGTAGTAGGCACTACGTGCACTTCGTTTCATCGCCATGGACTAACCACGAGGAAGAAACAAATCGATAAGAGAAAGAAAGAGAAAGAGAGAAAGAAAAAGAGATAGATAAAGTGAGAGAGCAAGAAGGAGAAAAAGAAAGAGATAGAGATAGAGAAAGATAGAGAGAGGGGGAGAGAGAAACCATTAAATAGATTTTGAAATAAATGAAAATAAAAGCAATGTTCCCAATAAGAGATCAAAAAACTGCAAAGATAATGTTCTTATTTCAAAATCTATTAATAGTGAATGAAACAAAATTTAATGATAAGAAAAAACTCAAGCATATTTTTATTTGTAAAACGATTGTGACTAGAATTTTCATGACAAATGATAACGAATTTATTTGCTTTAATCAGTCGCTTGATTTTTCTTTGTTTTCATTTGGTTTGGGTTTCAACTCTTCATCGATATCGTTCATTAAATCGGTCATTCTGGAAAAAGTGAATAATGATAAAGATGAGTAACAAGTAAAAATGACATGTATTTTGTTATTTTCTTTTTCAAAAAAATACGCCGAGATATTTCAATAACAAGTCTTACTTAATACGAAGATCAATGTTATCATCGATGAGTGTTTTCGTTTTTTTCATGTGATCATCAATGTTTTGCGGCAATAATTTACGTAGTTCGTTTAATACATATAAATGCGATGAATCAATGTTATTAACCAAATCCGATGTGCTAGTTGATACCATTTTCGTATCTAAATTTGAAACATTTCCCATTTTCGACCAAATGTGTTCATGTAATTTTTTATTTGCTTCCATTAATTCATTTCGATATTTTTCAGCTGGTATTGTTGCCATTTCCACTGTTTTTTTGATTTCATTAAATTCAATATGAATATATGTCAGATTTCTTTGTGTGTGTGTGTGTGTGTGTGTGTGTGTGTGTGTGTGTGTGTGTGTGTGTGAATAAACAAATTAATTTTTCAAAAATCCGAAAAAAAAGAAAAAATTGTGGAGAATGTATGAACAAAACGTTTTCTCACCTTTGTATTTCAATAAGCATTTTATGTTTCATCAGTGTTTCGCGCTGTTTGATACATTTGAAAGCACATTGAAACAATTCAAAATGTGCTTTGGGCATAACACCACCATTATACATTTGTGTGCGAAGCACATCATAAGCTTTTGTTACATTAATTAAATCATAAAAATCTTGTGTATTTCGTTTGGACAAAAGTTCATTTTGTGTTACTTCACGAATTCGACGATAAATTGAACCATATCGAATGATAATTTTGTCACAAGCATTCACAAGTCGTTCAATATTTTGCATGATTTTTGAATGCTGTTCCATCCAATTCGTTTCAAATTCATCACGTTTTTCATGTAAAATATTTAACGTTTGTTTGTATATATCGAGTGCGCCAAATACACCATAAATCAATACTTGCATTTCTCTCACATCATGTTGGCACATTTCAATCTCAAAAT
The DNA here is from genome assembly GCA_029041755.1 of Resseliella maxima. Taxonomy (NCBI): domain Eukaryota; kingdom Metazoa; phylum Arthropoda; class Insecta; order Diptera; family Cecidomyiidae; genus Resseliella; species Resseliella maxima. The sequence goes on from JAQOWM010000542.1 coordinate 239,454, forward strand.
TCAATTGTTGAGCAAAATTGAACCAACCATTTAAGTAAATTTTATAAATGTGATTTTCATTGCGAATAAAATATAATGTGTCGCGTGCAAATTTCCACAATGTATGCATTTTAAGACATTTTTCTGGATTGCTAAGTACATTTTCCACACTGATCGGCAATTGAATGGCATCTGGTTCATTTTCGATTAATTTATCATCCAATTTTGTATCAATTCCATCAATTTGGGCTACAAATACCATCGGTTTATCAAAACAATCATCTTCAATATACAAATCAAGTGGTTTTACAAAATTTATTTGTTCATTCGATCTATTTTCTGACCATACTATAAACTGGCATTTTGCTTTTGGAATTTTAGCTTCATATTCAATAAATGCATATAGTTCATCATTGTTCGTATTATTGTCAACCAAAAAACTCAAACAAATACAATTTTTCAATACAAAAATCGTTAATAATTTTTTCTCTAAAATATCATCAATGCATTGAAAAAACTTTAACTTTTGTATTGGCGCCTCATTCGAATCTATATTTGTTGATTTTTGATCGAATTTTTCAAAAATGTAACCTCTTTGTTTTCCATTCCATTCAAATGCTAATCGAAACCATTCATTTAATAATGTTGAAAATCCGCTAGATAATTGATTTTCACTATACATTTTATTTGAATAAATAAATTCACCCGAATCATTCTCATAAATGGTAATATGTTCAGATTTTTTCTCACGAACACGTAGCATCCATAGTGCAAGCGGTAAATGTGATACAAATGGCCGGGCACCCGTGATCACTTCATACATAACCATACCAAATGACCAATAATCAACTGAATAACTATATTTTTCCGATGTTATCAATTCGGGTGCAATGTATGGCATTTTACTGATCAAATTCGAATCAATTGTTCTCAAATCGATCGGTTTGCTGCATCCCAAATCGGTTAACTAAATAAAAATTTGAAAAAAAAAAAAAAACTTGATTTTAAACACATTTTTTGAGGAAAATTTTTTTGAAACGAATTGGATTTCAATTAATTGAAATACAATAAAACTGGAATAAAATAATGGAAATTGTAGATTTACGTGAGTCTTACCTTATAAATTCGTTGTCCTTTCGAATTCAAATGAATAACAATATTTTCTGGTTTAATATCTCGATGTATTATTGACAATGAATGTAAATAGAATATGGCATTTTTAAGTGATTGTAAAATATTTCGTACATCAGACTCAAGCATGCCGGAAATATTCCGATTATCGTTCAATTGTCGTCTCAAATCACCGCCTTCGCAATATTCTGTGATTAAAATTTTCGACATCGATGGACTTGCGCTCAATAATTCAGTTAAAAATGTATCTGGTTTAATACACAAACCGCGAACAATATTCAAGTGTCGAATTTTATTGGTCATCAATTCAATCTCTTGATCACATCGTTCCTTTTGCTTGCTCGCATTTTGATCAGTCGAAATATGCGTGGATTTAACAACTAATTCATTGTTTGACCAAAAAAAAAAAAAGAGAGAGAGAGAGAGAGAGAGAGAGGACGAAAAAGAAGATTCAAGTTAGTATGGACCATGCAATAAAATGAATAATTGTAGATTTTACTCTCGGAATCATCATTATAATATGTCATACAAGTTGGCTGTAATGTTGCTATTTTTATGACTAATTAAAGTTCATCATTTGCATATGTTGACCGGTTTAATTAAATCAATTTTATGTAGTCTGAATACATAAAATGATTTGCTTACATATAACGAATGATCCAGTAAGCAAATGACGGACGAAAAACATAAGAAAAAAGTAAAAGAAAGAACCCCGAATTCTACAACAACTTTAGGCAACGTTACAAATAGAACGCTTTAAAATAGCATGTTTTGAATGGTGTGACACCTATTTTTAGACCAATTTTGCTCCTCTCTCTCTCTCTCTCTCTCTCTCTCTCTCTCTCTTTCTCAGTCCTATTGATGGAACTACGTGTGGTTCGGTTTTTGTGTGTCTGTTTATAAAAAATCTAACTAAATACGCACCGATTTTCTCTTTTGATTTTGCATGCTGCCACAGCCAAACATCGGCAAATGCTCCACATCCTACTGTGGATTGTGGATAAAACTAAATAGATTAATTGTGAATGATTACAATTCCCATTGTTGTTATTATAAATATTGTTTATCGTTAAAATTTACATTTTGTTGATCGATGCCAATCACCAATAAATGGTATATGCTCCAGCATTATGTATGCGATCGTATAATTTATGATATGTGTCAGCAGGTAAATTGTCTAGAAATTGTGATTTCACATTAAATTTCCCACACTCGTACTCAATCCAAAAAAATCGTTGGATAGGTACGAAGAAAATGAAAAAAAAAAAAAAAAAAAACAGATGAGACAACAAATTGATTAATATGAATTGAAGCCCGCCTCAATAGTCAATGTCACGCATATTCACAAACATACTCGAATCACACTTGTAACGGTGAAAAGCTAAAAAACCCAACTGACGTTCAAATGACAAAATCATCGTTGACTAACCGACTAGATCTATATATTTAAATTTTTCGTTCGTTCATTCTGTGTCATCACACAAGTTTCATCGAGTTGCCGAAATGATGTCGTGTAATAATAGAGCAAAGTGAAATCCATCTGTTGTATAATAATGTATGTTCTCCATATGCAAAAAAAGAAAAGAAGAGAAAAAAAGAGCATTCTACGCTTCACTGTGTGCAATAGATTTGTTTGTCATATTTGTTGATGATACCGTTGCTGTTTATAGTGTGATATCACAGTCTTTTTTTTTGTTAAAAACCCAGTCAACCAACCATGAATCATGATTTTTGTTGATTTCTTTTTTCCATGAGATATTTTCATTCTTCTTTCTTCTCTTTCATTTGATGTTGCCATTAAAGAATCTCACGTTAAATTGTTTTGTCCATCGTTCGTTCATCTGTTGTTGTTGTTGTTTTTGTTGTTTTTTGTTGTTGTTGTTGTTGTTGTTGTTGTTGTTGTTGTTGTTGTTGTTGTTGTTGTTGTTGTTGAATTAATTATACAATTGTTTTGTATTTGATCCCCATAAAGTCGGCTTGGAATTGGCCCCAATACATTTGCAACAACTGTCTGACGTGAACGGCATTGCATTAGTCAAACAAGTTGATGTTGGAAATTACGCTGTGAGATTATGTTTCAACTGAATATGATTTGAGTCGAAAAGAGCAACGTCACAATGAGTGATGGATTTTATTCTTTTTTTGCTTTTCGTGTTTCATTTGCTTCTTCTTAGTTTTGTTTTTTTAAAAATTCTTCATCAAACAAGCGGTTCGCAATTTTTATTTATGTGTTAGTTTCGATAAACCAGTTTGCCCACATTTGAACTGTGTAGCAACCTACATTGCTTATATGAGTTTGTAAGGCGTCAACTAAGCGAAATACAAATACATAAGAAACATTGATCGACACGGTGACGCTCATTTTACGTACACATAAAAGTGACAGAATTCCTATATGAAGCCGTTCACTTGCTACGAACAGCATTAGTTACTAGACGCTCGCATTTCCATAAAGCCGGACGAAGCAATTCGCTGTTTTAATTCAGTTAACAAGTAATTTTAAGTTTTTTTTTTAAATTTCTTTTTGATTTCGATGTTAAAATTTGATTTTACATCGAATTATTAGATATTATTTTGTTAAATTTTGTGTTTTTTTTTTTTTTTTTTGTTATTATTTGTGTTATTGTGATTTTTTTTCGCATTTATTTCCATTTATTTTCACCGGATTTTGCAAAAAAAAAAGAGAAAAAAAAAGAGAAAAAAAAATTGTCTGTCGGTTTTTTTTCTCATTTCGATGTAGTTACACTTAATGAAACAAGCAACTTATGAAGAGCAACACTAACAGTTTCGATATTTTTTTTTTCTTTCTTTAAAAATCAGGTTAAAGAAAAACAAATAATCAATCAAGATGGTTCTCGATTTTTATTACATTCCTGGATCAGCACCATGCCGTGCTGTTCAAATGGCAGCCAAAGCAGTTGGCGTTGAATTGAACTTAAAATTGACCAATTTGATGACTGGCGAGCACTTGAAACCCGAATATCTTAAGGTATGTGTGTGTTGTTTTTTTTTTTTTTTTTTTTTCATTACAAAATTTCGAAGACAGCTTGTTAACAGTTTTACTTAAAGCATTCAAGTTAAATACGTAGTAAAATTTAAAGTCAAACATATGTTCGTTTACGATCAAACAAATCTTTCACAATATTCGTTGAGAAAAAAAACCATTCGAAATTAAGAGCAAATTAATGTTTTTTCTCCCGATGACATATTAACTTAAAGATAATCATTGCAATTGCACTCCTACCAATATATAAATATCAAATAAATTAGATAAGATGTGTGAGATTAGATAAAAAATTTAAAAAAAAAAAAAAAATGATACAAAAATAACAAAAATAGACTTTGATGAATTTATTTCAATCTCATTACAGCTAAATCCGCAACACACTGTGCCAACATTGTATGACAGCGAAGAAGGCTTTGCATTGTGGGAATCTCGTGCAATTATGGTGTATTTGGTTGAAAAATATGCTACCCTGGTAAGCAGTCTATATAGCCCTGTACATTTGTATGTGAGTCTCCCGGTTAAGTGCCATCTAAATGAACAAACATAAATTAGATTCACCAACATTTGATACTGAATCTGAATAAAAATAGATTATGTGTAAAAATAATTAAATATTTATGTTCAATAAAATATTTTTCATTATTAAATTATCGAAATATAAATATTTTTGAAATAAAATAATAAAAACACTTCATTGAGAAATTAAAAATACAACTAAAGCAAAACAAACTATTTATATTAAGTCTCCGCATGTTTATTCGATTGGCGTTTGTTGTAT
>JAQOWM010000522.1:0-66056 GCA_029041755.1 Resseliella maxima
TATTTAATTAAAATGGGTTACATTCGTATGTAAGGGAGCTATATACTTCAATTAGATTATGTATTTAGAGCTTCGGACGAAGTATGCCTAAGCCATCTAAACTATGTTAGAAGAATGACTTTTTTGCTCAATGCTTGAAATGAATATTTACATCTCTCCGAATTTTTAATCATATTCAGTAGCAATCTTGTTGTCAAACATGTTGCTGAGATACGATAGATGTCATCAGAAATTATTCCAGAATCTAAACTCTCCACATATAGCCCTCTCATTCGTATGATATACGTATAAATCCAGTACACGTAACGGTGATTTTTTATTTAAATAGAATAATTTGATGAAAATTGGACGATCATATATCTATTGAGTAGATCGAGAGGAGAGTATGTTCATTCGACTTTATAGCAAAAAAGGAGAGAAAGTAATTGTAACACTAAAAATGGTTAAAAGAGAGTACGGATTTTACGATTTTGCATTGTATTTAGTATTTAAGTGAACATGCTCTCCTCTTTAGTATAGTCGAATTGATATTTTCCATACTCACCTCTTTCAAAATTATTTTAAATTTTTTTACGTACTTCCCTCTCGATTTACTCAATAGATATGATCATGAGATGTATATCAAGTCAATTAATGAATTTTCCAACTATTTTCAAGAAATTTTCCACCCGATCTACGGTCACAAATTGTGACTCACAATATTATCAGCATTCTTGCAGAACGATTCTTTTATAAATAGGTATATATATGCATCATGTTTATTATTTGGCTTCCCCATTCCTTAATTATTGCGGCCACATATTTTATCACTCCAAATCCTTCCATATCAAGTGCATCTTTGATCAGTGTTGCGAATGTAACCGTTTCGAAATTTTGGCGAATGATTTTGTCATCAAAGAATGTTATCTTTTCGTCATTTGTTGAAAAAATTACTGCAGTGTAATCATTTGTGAAGAATGATCAAAAGACCAAACGGTGTAGTGTGGAAACCAATCTCGGCATAAAAGCGAACAACTTTTGTTCTCGCAAAATCAACCTTATAAGAATCAGGACTGATATTACATTTTTCAGAAATCATTAAAACTATATCAGCAGGCTTGAAATCATTCGAAAACTTTGAAATATGTAAAGAATAAGCTCCACTTGATGCGGAGATAACCGGTTTTTTAGATAATTCCGGTTGCACTGTATTCTCACTACAAGGTAGATCGTACTTAACACTTATAAACTGTTTCAATTCAACAATTTCATTATGAATTTTCTCAATTTCCGCAACAATATCGAATTTATGTGCACTGATCGTTTCATTTGCTGATTTCTTAAATGCAATAAATCTATTCATAATATCAGAAATGTCAGCTTCACCACTATCGTCGGATAGGTTAAAGAGTGCTTCATCTGTCTGCGTTCCAATTTAATTTGATTTTTTTTCCACTATCAAGTCATTTTTTGAATCAGTTTTTCTGAATTTCATCAAGCAAACTTCGCAAGAGACAACAAATGACAAATAAATACTAAAAGCACTCTTGAAATTGTCATATTTTTTTGGGTTCATTTTTAATTAACCTACAGAATTATTAATCACTCCATAGAGAGGAATAATATCCTAATATCCTTGCTATCTATACTTCGCATACATTCAAAAAATATTTTATTATTGAAAAATGTTAAATTCGAAAATAAATTCCCATACCTATCACCATCACATTAGTTCTCAACACAACAATGCGGTTTCACTTGTGACATTGTCATTGACATTACAACAACAAATTCTTCCAAATAAATATTAGTATAAAATATTAGTCAATTAAAAAGAAAAGATGAAATCTCGAATCAAAAAAGAATTATCTTCCATCTATAATAATCCAGTTAACATTGAATGTGTGACATATCAGACAATACTGTCTGAATCCAATTGAATTAAAATAGTAATCATCTATTTTGAGGAATTGTATTGCAATTGAAATAAAAAGAAATATTGAAAATGTGATGATGAAGAACAATTGAATATTTTCATTCTGCGTATACTTTCGGTTCTCGTAAAAAGTACATTTGATTTTCTTTCAATAAAAAATAACAATAAACAAAAAAATCACTTTCAAATACATCGAATAAAAACAGTCTTTGACATTTTCCTGTATAAGAGCCAGTATATGGGAGTGCATTTTGTCCCAAATACAGCGAATTGAACTGTGTGCGCAAACAGCCATATAATCCACGATATAGTAGTTTTCTGTGTTGCGTCAAACACATTCCTATTTGTGTGTTGAAAAAGTCACTTGACCATTCTCCTTTTGAAATCAAAAATACACCGTCACATTTATATTGCGTATTAAATAAGATCAAACTGTGACAAACACCATATTGAAAAACGTTATATTGTTTATTGTAAGTCTTTTTTAATTTTCCGCACACAACATGTTGTGCGTAAAAGTATTGTAATCGGTCAAAAAATTAGGGGCACCCAAAAATATTTTTTCTCGGCGTTTTGAATCTAGGAGAACACTTGCAGAAGCAGTTTTTAGAGTGTCGTAATGTGAGTGTGTGGTACCCTGTACGCTGCACGCTGTAAGCAAAAATTTAGATAGTTCATTCCCAACGAGCCCAAAAAAAAACTGATGATGCAGAATTGTTAGGATAGTTCAGGAATAGAAACCATTAAATTTTCAGCCATGGATGATGACCGCATAGTGGATCCGTTAAATGAAGATATATCCAGTGCAAATGATGATTTTTGTATGAAAAGTGTCCAAAATAGGCATCTTTCGGCATTTTCACCAAAGGAAACGACACAAAACATAAACATATTCGACAATTTATTGTGAGAAAACTAACACTTTCTTAGAAAAAATGGGAACAGTACTGTACACAGTATACTGAATATTTGAGATCATTGTCCGCATATATATGAAGGGTTGGGAGTGAAAGTGGCCAAAAAAAAATTTTAAGTAAAAGTATGGGTTAAACAAAAATCGTCCTGAAATTCACTAAAATTATCTCAAAAAATCCAAAATTAGCACAAATATTATCCTAAAAACCCCAGATAATCGTCCTAAAAAGCCAAAAATAGCCCAAAAAACCAAAAAAATCGTCCTAATATTTCCCAAAAACTATCCGAAAAAAAACAAAGATCGTCCTAAAATTTCCAAAATTCGTCCCAAAATATCCTGAAATTTCCAAAAATCTGAATATAATTTTCACATCTAAAAATAATGTTCCGAAAAATTACTACCAATATGAAATGAGCGAATTTTTTTGAATAATTTGAAGTGAAACAAAAAATAAATATCGATATTTATGGAGATTACTTTTAGAAATGCTGAGCGTTGAGCATGGCAAACATTAACAACGCCATATGTGGATAAGAAAAGATTATGATATCATAGACAACATTTTGTAAAAAATTTCATTCAAACATTTTCATTGTGATGGTCCACAATTAATTAAATAAAAACAGATTTATATTTTTTTACAATTTCTTACAATCGCTTTATTGATGCGTTCACATCGAACGTTCATGAAAGAAGAAGGAATATTATACATAAAATATACATGGCGACCGACCATACACCAATATTAGTGCAAACCATCAAAGCGATGCTCTCATTGGTGGATGATCGCGTCATCACGCCACCCATACTCATGCAAATCGGGTATACACTTATACACAGATGAGTGAATGGATATTCACTCACGCTAGCCAACTTAACATACATATAACAGCTTACAACTCGTCCATCCTGACATGTAATCGTCCCGATTTACCAAGAATAGGGTGACTTACAGTTTTACAAATAAATAGAGTGCTCATTCGATCTGCAAACAAAGACAAAGTTCGATTAACAAATTCAGTGGTATAATAAACATAGTTTTAATTCACAGGCTCAATCTCTAAATGAATAAGCGTTGCATTTGAGCCAGAGTCGGTCTCAGCTTCAAAGTTTGGGTCCACCCAGGGTTTTAATCTAGAGGCCTCTAAAATGCCATCATACGGAAGTTGTGTAATTCTACATCCATCAATATCCCTAACTACATATCTACACACACAAAAATCAGTTTATAAGCTATATTCACAGATGTCGTGGTAAACGCTCTTATTACACATTACCATAGTATCTAAATTGTCTAACACAAAATGCTATAGAAACAGTCAATATGAAGTTGCGTAAAGCTCTGTTTCTATAGCATTATGTGTTAGACAATTTGGGCACTTTGGTAATGTCTAATAAGAGCGTTTACCACGACATCTGTGAATATAGCTTATAAATTGAGTTTTTTGTGTGTATCATTGCCCAAAGTTTTGTGAATGACATAAGGACCACGAAATTTCGGAATCAGTTTCTTTTTTGTTCCCACAAACACATCCACATTCTGTATCACCACAAAATCTCCCTCCATAAACGACTTTGCAGGTCGATGTTCGTCATCAAATGATCGGAGATTAGCACCCTGTGCCTTTTTTATGTTTTCCTAAGCTTCAGTTCTCATTGAAATAATATCAACGGGTGGTGTCGGCAGTTTGTCGTCCAAAAATTCAGTCAGTTCATCAATAATCTTATCCCTTTGTTCCACTCCAAACAGTAGTTTCGAAGGTGCAAATCCAGTTGACCGATGCACAGTGTTGTTCAAAGCATATTCCACCTCAGCCAAACGATTTCTTCAATTTGCATGTCCATCAGTGGTAGTCAGTTTGCCCAACATGGGTCCCAATACACGGTTCACCCGTTCCACCTGCCCGTTCGCTCGGGGAGTACCCGACGAAATTTTCACATGCTGTACATTATTGCGTCTCATAAAATCAGCAAACTCATTCGATGTAAAACATGTACCACGGTCGCTGATGCAACGACGTGGCCGGCTAAAATATCGAAAGTATTCATCCAATGCGGTGGTTACCTCTCTTGTACTCGTGGTTACAGCAGGATACAGAAACACATGTTTAGTAAAGGCATCAGTGACAACGAGCATATGCCGATGTTTTGAATTAACAGCAGGCAAAGGACCCAAATGGTCGATATAAATTGTATCAAATGGTACAGCAGCCTTCTCTATCGGGTGCAAAGTGGCATGATTAGCATAGGGTGACGGTGAATAATAAATGCATTTCAAGCAGTTTTGAATAAAGTTCGTCACTCGAGTTTTCAAGTTTGCGAACCAATAATGTTTCTTAATCACCGAGTAGCATTTATCCACAGCCAAATGTCCGGCCTTTTCGTGCATCAGTCGAATAACATTGTTGATCATTTCCGCAGCACATACAGCTGTAAGTGGCCAGCAGGGGACTTCCTGAACACAACACCGTCGATCAACTCAAAATCCTCCATTTCCCCCTCTCCAATCGGTCACGTAACTTCAAGATGACGGAATCACGTGCCTGTGCCAATTGCAGATGAAAATCCAAATCAGTTTCCTCGGTATAACATACAGTATTCGCTCGACTCAGTGCATCGACATGTTTCATAGATTCACCAGCTCGATGTACAATCGAGTATTCATAATTTTCCAGCAGTAATGCCCATCTGGCAATCTTTGCAGAGTTCGTTTTATTGTTTAAAGTCATGGCCAAAGAATTACAATCAGTCACAATCTTAAACGGGAAGTCCCTGTAAATACACATGGAATCGCTTCAGAGCATACACAATTGCTAACGTTTCCAGTTCATAACTATGCAGTTTTGATTCAGCGCTCGATGTAGTTCTTGAATAGTACGCCACCGGGTGTAGCTTTCCATCAGTCTGTTTTTGCAATAAGATTGCACCAAATCCCCTAGTACATGCGTCACAATGTAATTCGGTTTCCTTTGTCGGATCATAAATGCATAGAATTGGAGCCCTTCCAATAGTTTCTGCTTCAACATGACAAATGCCTGTCGACACGCTTCGTCGAACTCATAGGGTGTCTCCCGTTTTAGCAAATTCGTCAAGGGTTTGGCAATACGAGAAAAATCTTTCACAAAGCGTCTAAAATATGAAAATAATCTATTACATTGTTCCAACGATTTTCGATCAGTTGGTTCGGGAAACTTCAAAATGGCGTCCAAATGCTTAGGACTCAGTCCAATCCCACCAGCGGATGACGTATATCCCAAGTAATCCAATTCCTGGTAAGCAAATCTACATTTCTTCAGTTGAATCTGCAGTCCAAATTTTCGTAGTTTCATTAGTAATTGCTCTACAATGACCATGGGACTCTGCAAGTCAGGGGTAGCAATCAGAATATCATCCATATAAACAACCAACATCTTTTTCTCAATGAATTCTCTCAAAAATTTTGCTTAGATCGTCGGTAAACGATTGTTCGCTGTTTTCGCTTATTATCAGGGACTGTTGCTCTGAGGAGTAAATCTATTGAGGAGTAAATTGAGGAGGAGGAGAAGACTGAGGAGCAGTCCTCCTCCTCACTGAGGAGTAGAATTTTATTTTCAATTAAATCAATAAATTTCTCAATAATATGGATATTTTTTATGACAGAAACATATTAATTGACATTTGAAATGTTTTGAATTTTAATATTTGTTAAAGAGTTTGCAATCGACACAGCGCTCGCGCCAAATACTAAATACACAGGCACTACAAATGTGTCAATTTGCACTGTTTCAGCACAAAATTTTCTCGATGTCCACGAAAAAAAAATTGTAAGAATAGACCTTCAGTTAGATAATGCAAGGAAAATAGAAGTGGAATCCAATCGTAATATATTGAAAAGTATCATTGAAACATTATTATTTCTGGGAAGACAAGAAATATCGATAAGAGGACGCCGCGATGCAGGTCCTATTACATTGAAAAATCCGATGCAGAATGATGGAAATTTCCGTTCCCTGGTACGTTTTCGAATGTCTTCAGGTGATGAAACTTTGAAAAAACATTTATTCAATTCTGAATCGAAATTAAAGTATACAAGTCCTAAAATCCAAAACGAGCTTATCGATATATTTGGTCAAATGATACGTGAAATATTAGTGTCACAAGTTAATCAAGCTGAAGTTTTCACTGTTTTGGCAGATGAAACAACAGACATTTCCGGTATAGAACAGTTTTCCCTGTGTCTTCGCTACGTTCAAGAAATTAAAGGAACTGCTTTTCTTAAAGAAGATTTTTTAACATTTGTACCTGTTGAAGATGTTACTGGCAATGGTTTAGCTAATACGCTAATCACAACTTGCAAAAATCTTAATTTAAATTTGAACTATTTAGCCAAGGATATGACGGTGCTCGTTCTATGAGTGGAAAATTTAGAGGATGTTCTGCAGTGATTCGTGCAAGCGCTTTACGTACATTGTGTCAGTCATTCTTTAAATTTGGCAATAAGCGACGCCTATAATATTCCCGCGATTATGAATAGTCTTGGTACGATTGAGGAAATTATTAATTTTTTTCGATGTTCAGCTAAACGTCAAATATTTCTAAATGAAGCAGTTCTGCAGTTGAATTCTGCTATTCAGAAAAAACGACTCACAAAATACTGTCAAACTCGATGGATTGAACGCCTTGATTCCATAATCATTTTCAAAGAAATGTTTTCACCAATTTTCATTGCTTTACAAAATATTCAAGAAAATGGAAGCATAGAATCTTCTAAAAATGCTTTTAATTTTCAACAAACGCTGAAAAATAGCCATTTCATCATTTCTTTGTGTGTAATTCATGAGATTTTCTCGTTATCTCACCCTCTTTCAACTTCTTTGCAAGCTAAAAGTGTAGATTTAGCCGCTGCCATGGAAATGGCACATATTCTCAAGATACAACTGATAAAGTTGCGTGAAACTGCTGAAGAAAAATTTAAAGAAATATTCACTGTTGCTCAAGGCCTAGCAGATGATATAGGTGAAGAAATTTCTATGCCGCGCATTGTGAAATGTCAATCATATCGACCAAATGTTCAGTGTGAATCTGCAGAAGAATATTATAGATTTTCCATTTTTATTCCATTCTTAGATCATTTTATAAGCGATTTGAACTGTAGATTCTTAGAACATAACAAACTATTATCATCAATTCAGAATATTTTGCCAAATATGATCATACATTTGAATGAGAATGAAAATAATGGAAAAATTGATGAAATGGATTGCAGCTAATGAACGACCACAAACATTCATAGAGGGTTTGAATATGTGTAATAAAAGCCTAGGGGGAAATAACGATTTGCTCATTCTATGTATCTAATGCAATTTACTGGCATTACTGTGTATAGGCTAGTGTATATGATGTACTTATAGCTAAATGACTTGTATATGAATGTACATGATCAGCATTTGTTTGAATACGCACACATATAATTTCTCAAAATACGTTCATTGCACAATGCAACAAAATTTAATTTTCTTCATCTCCAATTTTCTGTGCAATATTTTTTGTTAGCATGGACCCTCACGAAACCAACGCACAAATATTTTAATTTCTTAAGCACGGTTGGTGCGCTACAGTCTAAAATGTGAAAAATGTCGACATTCCGGTTTTTGCTCACATTTTTAGGCAATAAGTTGAGAACCGTAATTTGGAAACAAGAAAATAGACACGCTTTGGAAAGGTGACGCTGACGCGCAAATTTTAAGCATATTTTCGTTACGATCGGACTCAAAATATGGTCACAGTGACCGCTCAAAGCAGCTTCGCGCTCATTTTTGTTCACGACTCTCACACACTTATGAGCCAATATCTCCGCAACCAGATGAGATATTCTCGATTTTAGACACACTTTTTTTTGATACTTTCATACCAAATATTTTAAGCTATAAGACATCTAAATCGCACTACTACTGTGGAAGTTATTAGGGAAAAACCAATATTTTTTAAAAATTTCGACTTCACGGTTTCTGCTCACAATTTTAGGCAATAAGTTGAGAACCGTAATTTGGAAACAAGAAAATAGACACGCGTTGAAAAGGTGACGTTGGCGCGCAAATTTTGAGCATATTTTCATTACGATCGCATTCAAAATATGGTCACAGTGACCGCTCAAAGCAACTTCGCGTTCATTTTTTTCAGGATTTAACACATTTTTCGATGAAAAATATTCAAAAACACACCGAAATGATCGGTTTTTTTTGCACTGTCATTTTCAATACCTGAAAATAAATTGATTCAACTGGTCAATGGGATTTTTAAGGCTAAATTTAGAATTGAAACACTTGTTTTTGTTTCTACTTTGAATAATTAAAACTTTATTTATTAAAACGCTTTCTCATTCGGCTTGTTCGTTTTGTGTTGTCAGTGTCGTCAATATTTCAAATGCAGCCCAATCTTCATCTAACCGCTTCAAAATTTGAGTGACCAATCCAATTTTTATGTGAAGAGGCGGTAGAAGAATCAATGTGATGTCTTCAATTTAGGGACAATGAATTGCATTAAATCCACACTCTGACCTATCTCGTGCTGGCCATTGATCACGGCGAAACTTTTCTTCTTGTGTTGCTCTGCTGTCAAAAGTGCACAAGAAGCACGGATATTTGACATTGCCTCCTTGAAGCCCCATTAGTATGCCGATGATCTTGAAGTCACCACAGATCAACCATTTGTGCTCGGAATGTTTCACTCGATTTATCACAATTTTCATGGTGTCGTCGTTTCTTTCATGTTACGTGAATAAGCTGTAATTTGAATAATATTGTTTGTTTTATTGAGAAATCTTCATATATCATCGCTGAACGAAAAATAGTTGAAGAAAATTACTACAAACCAATTGGCACTGATGGTTTCTCATTTCCAATGTGAACTAATACCGCTACCAAACTTTCGATAGATGAGTCAATGAAAAGGCGCCATTCATCTGCTTTATACGATTGCTTCATTTCTTTGAATAAACCGGGAACATTGTAGCAATACGTCAATTCACCATCTTTTTTGAAAAATTGAGCCAATGACGCATTCCTTCCTCGATAAAACGATACTTTGGCGGAATCATCAACAAATCCACGCTCTTTCAGACGTGAAGCCAACATTTCCGATTGCTCTTTGTTTAAATTTAGATCGCGCATCATCTCATTCAATTCATTTTGATTGTACGGCTGCTTGTATCGGGGATTTTCAGTGCCAGATCCAGCTGATGTATTTGTTGTTGTTGATGTCGACAAATCCATTGTTTGCTTCGATGATTCAACAGGTGGATCTGGTATTGGTTTTGATGCAGAATGTGGTACCGGAAAATCAACCGAAGCAGCAGTTGGATACTCAATTTTTGGCTTAGTTTTTACTGTGAGTACATCGGGCAAATTTGTTGAGCAAAAATAGCAATCGTTACGGTGATTTCTCGGTTTTTTCCAGCGCATTGGCTTTGCGAATGGCATAGAACCACTACTAGAAGACCACTTTGATAATCCGATTTTACAAGTGCTGCAACATTGAGACGGTGACCACTCTTCGTCGTTTTCATGCACTTTATCACCAAAATACATTTCGTACAAGTCTTGCACTCTTTGATCCATTACTATCAATTGATTTTTAAAGCAATATTTGCCACAAATATAACAAAAATTATTTGGATCTACTTTACAAGTGGAATTTGTCGACGACATTGTAATGATTCGTTATTAGAAAATTTTTGTTTACTGTTCGATCGATGAGCACTTTGTTTACAACAATCAGATTGATTGATTTATGACAGTTAAAAATAGTGACAGTGATTGTCTAACACCTTCTTTTGACATTATTTGTCATAATTGATTTATAATTGTCTAATATAATGAAAAAATGCAACGGCGGATTATTTAAAATTTACATAACAGTGCAACTTTTTATTTTATATTTCATAATTAGTGCTTTCAAAATCCCATTGACCAGTTGAATCAATTTATTTTCAGGTATTGAAAATGACAGTGCAAAAAAAAACCGGTCATTTCGGTGTGTTTTTGAATATTTTTCATCGAAAAATGTGTTAAATCCTGAAAAAAATGAACGCGAAGTTGCTTTGAGCGGTCACTGTGACCATATTTTGAATGCGATCGTAATGAAAATATGCTCAAAATTTGCGCGCCAACATCACCTTTTCAACGCGTGTCTATTTCTTCGTTTCCAAATTACGGTTCTCAACTTATTGCCTAAAATTGTGAGCAGAAACCGTGAAGTCGAAATTTTTAAAAAATATTGGTTTTTCCCTAATAACTTTCACAGTAGTAGTGCGATTTAGATGTCTTATAGCTTAAAATATTTGGTATGAAAGTATCAAAAAAAAGTGTGTCTAAAATCGAGAATATCTCATCTGGTTGCGGAGATATTGGCTCATAAGTGTGTGAGAGTCGTGAACAAAAATGAGCGCGAAGTTGCTTTGAGCGGTCACTGTGACCATATTTTGAGTCCGATCGTAACGAAAATATGCTTAAAATTTGCGCGTCAGCGTCACCTTTCCAAAGCGTGTCTATTTTTTTGTTTCCAAATTACGGTTCTCAACTTATTGCCTAAAAATGTGAGCAAAAACCGGAAAGTCGACATTTTTCACATTTTAGACTGTAGCGCACCAACCGTGCTTAAGAAATTCAAAATATTTGGTGCGTTGGACTCGTGAGGGTCCATGCTAACAAAAAATAATGCACAGAAAGTTGGAGCTAAAATGCTGTTGCATTGTGTTGTATACGAATACATTCGTATACATGCATATTCTTGCAAATGCCGTAAAACTCGACAGTAATCGTGTTTGTTTTACAATATTGCTGTCAATGCTGCATTATCGATATTCGAAAAACAATATTTTCGGTTCACATTTCATCTATAACATTTGATATACACTTATTTCAGTGAAGTAATGAACAAAAAAGTAAGTGTTGTAATTAAGCAATGAAATTTAGTGTATTTATATTATTTAATGAATATTTTTTTTAATAAAGGGAAGAAAAGTGGATCGATTTTGGATAAATTTCCAAACATATTTGGGAAATATTGTTCCTGAATTGATTGTAAAAATTTTGAGTAGCGCAGGTTATGATAATGCGATTTCAATTGCTGATTTCAATGAAAGTGATCTTAAAATTGTTCAAGAATATGCTAATAAAAATTTAAAGGTTCTGGTGAAACAATACGAAGTTTATAATTCCTCAGAAGAATTTGAATTTTTACCGGGCCACCGTAAACTTTTATTTTCTTCATCTACTAAAGCAAAAGACTACCTAGATCAAAAATCAAAGCAACAAGACAGGAAAAAAGAATGTGAAGAGACTGATGTGTGTGTCAACGAACAACCAGAGTTGAATGAAGAAGAAAAGAGTGTTTTGAAAATAAAACTTTTATCTAAATTAAATAAGTTCGTACGCAAATGTGGTCTCGATATTACGTATACTGAAAACGAATTAAATAGTGATATAGTGCCGTACAATGGCCAATCACGTATGTCAAGTAAAAAATTACCCTTGAAGTGTGCTGTAAAATGCTTAAAATGTGAACTGTCGATTTCCTGTACGTTTAATGGTTATTGGCAAATAGGGAATTTGGAGAAACACGTTTACAAACACATGAATGCTAGTATATAGGATGGTGCAAATGTGAATAAAGCTAATAATTCATCAGAATTGGAAGCAAACGATTCAACTGACAAAGATATAAATAGTGAAAATAATAATACACAAAGATAATAACGGAGGGGAAAATACAAACGAAACAAATATTTGTAGTGTCAGTAACAATAATAATTTAATTAATATTATGACTTAATGGAATTAAATTTATTTGATTTAAGTGTAATTAAGTTTAAACAGTAAAAATGTATTTCATCGCATAGCTTTTGGATCCACAAATTCATTTGATAATTCCACACACTTGGGTCTATGGCATTGATAAACATTGGGAAAAATTTATTAATAACAGTATTAATAAAAATCAGAAGTTTTTGTGTTATTATTCGGAACGTGCTCAAGCTATGAATGAAGGACGCCCAAACGTTGATTTTGCCCCAGATTTTACTCTTCAATTGGATCGTTCTAAATTTCCAAATGATGGTTGTTACACGGCAAAGTTGTTGTTGTATAAATGTGAAATAATTTCTAAACAGTTTTCTGAAGTAAAAAATAAATAAATTTTGCAATATTTTCATTTGTGATTTTTTTTAGAATCATTCGAAGATGCCGTTACATACATAAATCGCCGTCGAAATATTCCACCAGCTCTATACAACTCCAAACGAATTTCTGAAAGTCCAATTCCTAACACTAGACCTAATATCACAAATAAAGGAAGCATGGCATTCAATCGGTCTTCATCTACCAAACAAGATAACAATGATTCCGGAACAAGTCAGCAGTTGAATGAAAGTGCTAGTGAAAATGGAGGTGATGATACAATTGAGCTAGCAATTGAGAATGCTATCATTCCTGAGCAATTCGCAACAAAACAAAATGATGACATAGATCAAATTTTCGTAAGTGAACCGTTAGAAATTTGTCAAAGCGCACCAAACATTGGCGCACTAAGTAGCAAAACGACTACAAATGGAAATGAAAAGGCTCCGTAACAATTCAACGGCCAATGTCGCACAAAGTAAATTTGTATATGCCATAATTATGTACCAATATGTACTATGCGTACCTACATTCAAATATTTTTGTACCTCAATTTTAATATTTTTTTTTCAAATATCAAATTTTTCCAAAACGCATTTTTTTATTTTTATGAAAAAACGAAAAACTAAATATGTCATAATTTTGTACCAATTTTGTACCTAATCAATCTGCATTCAAAAAATTCTTTCCTCAATATTTGATTCTTTTTTTTGAAAATTTTATTTTTACAGAGAAAAATTTTTTTCTTGTCTTTTGTGAAAAATCAAAAGTTGAGAATGCCATAATTTTGTACCAATTTTGTACCTAACCAACCCGCATTCAAAAAGAAGAATTCTCATTTTTTGACTCATTCACATAACAACATTTTGTTTACACTTTAAAAATGCGCTGTCATTTACTGTAATACTTACATTGTGATGATTATAAGAAATAAGAACAATGTTCAATGACAAAGAACGGTCTTCCAAAAAAAATTGAAGATGCGGATTTGCAAGCATTATTGGATGAAAATCCTTGTCAAACGCAAAAAGAACTTGCAATGGAGTTGAAGGTTGATCAAGCAACTATTTCTAGACTAAAAATGTGATTTAAAAAATCAAAGCATACATTCAAAGCAGTATTTACATATGAATTATTTCTGCAATAATTAATTTTTTTTTAAAAAAATAATCCAAAAAATATTCATGAAGAAATTGGAAAAGAAAAGGTGAATAAATTAAATCATACATCGATTTTATGTTGATGTAAATGTTGAGGTCAACAAAATAAACGTTTGATAATCAAAGATTTTTACAGTGTCCCGTTTTTACAATTTTCTGTGTTGCATTTTTTTTTATCATACAAAAAATTTTACCATTTTTCTTTGGATGCTGGAGAATAATAATTGTAGTATACATGCTAGTACAGTGTGACACACTTAACTAAATACGGCAAAACTCATATAAACAATCACAATAATTGTTTACTTTTCATTTGATTATTTTTATTGGGCCTTTATATGATTCGCAATTACATCAGTATTTGAAACACTCACCTTGTTTATCCAAAACTTGATCGCATCTAGAAGACATGCTATCACTCAAATTTTTAGAATTTCGCTCGTCAATGATTTCCATTCCCGCTTTACAGCTGATTCCAGCTGCTTGATAGATTGATATGTTTTTCCTTGAATCGTTCTGTCAGTTGGTTTGCACCAAGTCAGTCTATTCGATGCAAGAAATGATGACTCGTTTGTGTAAATAACTTTGCTCCAATCGGTATTTACATTTTCATTTGCCCATTGCATTCGTTTTTCAATATGATAATCTTGCAAAAACGGCTTTTCTTGCATAGAAGGGTATTCTAGCTCATTTCCATACAGTCTTCGGCGCACAGTTTCTCTCGAAACGTCTATAACGTTCTTCTTCGGTACTTTTACGAAGAGACATACCTGGATTTTTTTTTGAGAACCGATACAATATGTGAATCTTGGCGTGAAGTAGTTGCTTTGTTTGGACGGGTTCGGGAAATATCATCCACATTATTTTCCTTTTTCCACTGGTCTGTCCATCGCTACACGAACCCTTTCGACTTTTTCATATACTTCGCAGCCTTTTCCACGCTCATTTTTGGTCCTTTTGGATGTGAAGTTAAGAAAACTGCTTCAAAACGCTTACTATACTGGTCGAATGACATGATTTTTGTATGTTTGAACTTTCACAATCAATTATTATCGACTGTCCATTGTTTAATTGCGAATCATATAAAGGCCCAATAAAAATAATCAAATGGAAAGTAAACAATTATTATATTTGTTTATATGAGTTTTGCCGTATTTAATTAAGTGTGTCACACTGTATAAATGTTCTTCAGTATTAACGTGAGTGTCATCACAACGGTTTGAATCGATTTAAATAAAGAAATACAAAATGACAAATATTTTTGAATGTGGTTTTTTATTGTTACATTTCGAAAGTTGGATCAATTAAAACAATGAATTATTGGTAAACTAATAAGCTAGGAAAAATGTTTGAAACTAATTACATAGTAACTTTTCGAGAGATATTTTAAATTCATCAATATTTTCGGAGATTTTGTATGACTTTTTTTTGTGGTTTCATTTATAATGCAATCTGATGGTTCAATTGAGCATACGTAATTGTCCATATTAATGAAAAATGATGGAGTTGATAGTAACTCTAAAAAAAAATATAACGCACGCCAGGATATCAGTACCCTGTCCAAAGGAGTCATGTCTTCTTCAATGAAAGCATGTGTGAAGTCTCTGGATAATTGCAAGTATAATACAGTGGCATCGCTGTCGGGCACATATTTTTTTAGTGAATTTAAAGCTCGATCTGCAGTTATCTTTTCGAAAGATGCAAAGTTTTGCCTATCATCAGGGCAAATGTCACTATAAGCAAGTCCATGAACTTCATTTCTCACAGTTTTGATCAAAATTTCCAAATGAGTCACTAAAACTTGAAATTTACCCATTGGCAGTAAAACCGATATTTTCAACAGCCTGTTTCTTAATTTTGTTGCCAAATGGACGCTGTCTTGTATGAATGATATATATTGCTCAAAATTTAAATTACTTAAAACGTCATGAGATAGCTGGTTACATATTGAGTTCAAAGACTGTTTCATGCACACCAATAGACTGTTTCATGCACACCATCTGATGATATACCAACTACTTCGATATCACACCTGGAAAACAAAATACACGTCATATAAAATATAAATAAAATAAAAATATTCGTGATACGATGTCAATAATATTACATCAATAATTATACTTTACATGGCTAATTGATTCTTGGTATGCTTCCATCTCAAGAGAACGTCTTCACTTTTAAAGATTATCCGTACCAAATACTTGTAATATGAACGGGGGAGCATTATCTAATATTGGTTGCGCTAGTATCAGGTAAACCAATGTAGACATTTGGTTTTTTTTTATTTGTTGGTCAATATCATTTAATGATTGCGGTGTGAATGAAAATGACACCGGCATTCCAGTGTGATTTAAAGGTAGAACTAACCCCACAAGCTGTTTGGTCGCTGGATCAAATGAAACTTTTGCAATAATTCCCGAACCGTCTTCACAAAGCCAAACTTGATTTGGCGCCTTGAGTTGCTTCAAATACTCGGCTAGCTCTTTGCATCGTAAATTTCCCTCAATTATTTTCTCCTTTTTATTAGTTACGTATTTAACTATTTATAAATATCAAACAATTGAAAAATCAATATTTAATTGATAAATATTTTTTTTATATAAAAAATATAAACAGATTCAAAATGTGCATACCAACAGTTGGTAGCTGAGGTAATGGAAAATTTTTACAAAGTATTTCATATGCATTCCGGCCAGCCAACATATAAAAATAAGAAGAAAACGACTGTATGGCTTTTGAATATCGATGATTTGTTGATGAAATATTTAAATTTGATTTTTGTGTGTTTACAAGCTCTTTCATCATAGTTGAGGCTCCACTAAAGTTCCAATTTTCATTTTTCACTTCAGGCGGTTTTTTATTCATTTTATATTCTTCTGCCTTTTTACCGATTATCAAAAGGAGCTTCTTATGACCAGGTAAAAAGGAAAATGATATTTGTTCAGAATATTGTGGATATTTTTTCCACAAATAACTCAATTTGTCAGTAGAAAATGATTCTATTCTCTCTATTTCTTACATGCACATTCCGCTCAAGGATAATGGGGTGTCGTATCCACTGCCGACAAGAATTTCAACAATTATACTTGGTATTTGCTCTCCTAAATGCTTTTGAAAATCGTTCCAAAAATCACTCATTTTTTAAACTAAAATTTAAATCATAAATTATAAATAATGACTTTTTTGTTGTATTTTGTATTTTTTAGTTTTGTGTTAAAATTTTTGAGACGTATTTGTGACATATACATTGAATTCGCAGAAAAAGAAATCAGTTTTCGAAATGTCAATGAATATCTATGTATTGATGTCGGTACGGTAGTTTTGAGATTTTCGAAGAACATTTTAAAAGACATTTGAGGTATATGCAAATGTGTACGTTGAACAAGCTACGCATTGGCATACATTCGCATGTCTTTGCATTTAAATTCAACCGTTCGTGCGCATTATGTTCATTTGATGTGTTTTGCTGTTTATATGAAGATTAGATAAAAGCATATTTCCAAATGTCTATAATATTTTGAAACTTTGTGCCACACTTCCTGTAACAGTCACGACCGCTGAACGAAGTTTCTCAACGCTAAAGCGAATAAAAACTTATTTAAGAAATTAAACGAGTGAAAACAGACTGAATGGCTTGGCTTCTCTTAGTATCCATCGCGAAATTGAATTAAATATAGAAACAGTTATTATTAAAACGATTTTGAAAGAATGAGAGTGAGGGCACTATGGATATTTCTCACGAAGTATAGGAATAGTGTTTATTATTTGATAATGAATTTAGTTTTTCAAAACAATAAAAAAAATACAATCAAATATTTATTGGGATAGGTTCGTTCTGCCATCTCTAGTCGAGTACGGTGTGAATTAAAATTAATATAAAACAAAATTGAGAAAGTGGACTTCTATGCAGTGGGCAAGTACATCAACGAGCGATTAATATACTACGGCATAAGTCGTGCGACGTTACGTTGGTGATCTCTATCATTTATACACTGAATGGCACATACACCATTACGGAATGCAAACGACAAATCATATCTTTTTGTCGTTTCCGTTGATATAGACAATGTACAATGTCGCTTTCATGCAAGAAATTCGTATACGTTGATAAATCGTATAGATAGCGTCAGGTTGTTATGGTTTTGAAGAAACCATAAATTGTTAAAAAGAAAAAAAAATAATTCATTTGACTAAGACAATGTATGAATTCACTCGTCAAACGACGTAAACAATACAAGACAATGAATGGTATGAAGTTGGCCACTAGAGCTGTCAACGAACAGTTCGCGAACACTTTTTAGGAACAAAAATGTTTGGTGTTCGTGAAAACAAATTTTTGTTCCTTTTTGCCCAAAACATATAGATACAAAATCTCACTTTTAGTTTGAAGCGGTGTTTGTGGAAAAAATGTTTGTTTCTTTTTGCCTAAAACATATAAATACAAAAACTTAAATAATTTGGAGCAAAAGAACTGTTTGTTCTTGAAGTGTTCGCGAACTGCTCGTGGACAGCTCTATTGGCCACATATGCTATCGTAAGTACTTACTTAAGTATTAAGAGCAAGTGCAATATGAATTCGGGCAATCGCAACGAGAGAACATCGCATAGCGAATCAAATAAGAAGACGGCGAATTGAGAGAAATGTCACTTCATCATTCAATGTAAGCAAGAAAATCATTCTTCTTGACTGGACAGCCGAATTGATGAGACGTAATTATAATTAGAGAATACGCAAGATTATTTAACATTTTTTTTTTTAAATCAATCGGCCCTAAAAGCCATCAAATTCAAAAAAGTGAACAGAATAAGTGTAACAAACGGTAGTCACAGCAATTGGAAATATTCCGAGAAACGAATTTATTTAGCACCGATACGAATGTTGGACATTATTTTAAGGACTAATTGCCGGCATTTCAAGAAATTAGCGCTGAGCCAACCACATTGCACGCTCAAATTAACCCAAAAATTGTAAGTAATTTTAAGTTATTTCTGCGATCGCATAGGTAGGGATTTTACCGAGAAAGTTTTAAAAAAATTAAATGATTAAACGAACTGAGGTTTTTTATTGTTTAGTTTCCGATCGACCCGTTCACTATTTTTGAGCATTTTTTTAGCTGAGCACACGGAGATCATAACAAGGTGTGTAGAATTAGAACGAACAGGAACAGATCGCATTTATGAACCAGTTGAATTAATTGAACAACGTTCGGAAACATTTTGTGTGTTCATGTTCGTTCGAGTTCGATTCAAGTTGTTCAGAATTGAAAATGACCTGTTCATGCATGGCGATGAAACGAAGTGCACGTAGTGCCTACTACGCGTCCGTTTGTACCACTGAGAACACATATTTGTGCTACCGACAGCCAGAGTCAGGCAAATTACTAATTTGCATTACTCGCTACAATTACAACTAAATAACGCAAAAAGTAATTCCGTGCGTTACTTTTTGCGTTATTTAGCGGTAATTGTAGCGAGTAACGCAGGATTAATCAAAAAATGTAGCGTAAGTAAACAATGCAAATTATTTGTGTAGTGCGAGTGGAACGAAAACCATGCAAACATGATGAGTGAACGTGACGTAAACTATATGTTTACATGTTTTTCGTTCCACTCGCACTACACAAATAATTTGCATTGTTTACTTACGCTACATTTTTTGACTAATCCTGCGTTACTCGCTACAATTACCGCTAAATAACGCAAAAAGTAACGCAATAAATTTTGTAATGCAAATAAATAATTCGCTACAAATAATGCGCGTTATTAACGCATTTTTTCGTTACTTCCTGACTCTGCCGACAGCACATTCGGGCGCGTAGTATGCACTACGTACGCCTCGTTTCATCGCCTTGTGTTCATGTTCGGTTAAAATTCGAACCAACTCGAACGAACATGAACAGTTCGGTTCAGTGGGCAGCTCTACTGTACAAACGGTGTCATTATTGAATGGGTATGCGAAAACAAAAAATATATTTGGATTTTTGTTCTTGCTTGTATTTTTAGTGCTTTTAGTACTTTATTTTATTCATTATTTCTTATAGAATATGCTTTTGAGACATTTTTTGTAGCATTCATAGTTTTAACGATTATTTCTGCATGTCTGTTGTATTTTATTAATGAATATTGCGAATTCATTCAATAATAATAATATTGCTTGCTTGTTTCAAGCTGCTTGAATAATTAAATTTTATTTTAAATTTTTTGTTTGAACATATTGCGCTATCACAAGTTGAGAAGTCAGTGTCGCCGTCTATCTCTTTCTCGCATTTGTAGCAAAGCGATGACATCGTACTTTTTAGTTTATGTTTGATGGAGCGGCGTCGATGTTTTGCCTAATTCGTCTTTTTTTTTTTTTTTGCTTATTGTCGTCTCTTCTTCTTTGTTTTAATCTTACTTATGTTAGAATGAATTGTTGAATTAAATTAATAATATCACACAATGTAAGCACCTTCAGTAGCCAAAAATACACACCGATTTAAAATACAGCGAACAATTTCGAAATTCGTTTTTGATATGAGAGGCTGCGAGGAAAAATGTCACACAGAAAAGTTCCGTGGAAAAATGTTATTATTCAATGTATTTGTTGTTGTTATTTGTATGTTGAATACACTGAATAATAACATTTTTCCACGGAACTTTTCTGTGTTACATTTTTCCTTGCAGCCTCTCATATATCGATAAGTAATGCATGTTTCGTTTGATTTTTAAAACATAATAAAGGGTGATCCAACTAATGTTGTCAACGGACAAGATTTTGTCCGTCCGTCGGAGATCGGACAGCCGAGAAAATTCCGGACGTTCGAGATTTTTTCGGACGTCCGAGAAAATCCCGGACGTTCAGATTTTTTCGGACGTTCGAGATTTTTTCGGACGTTCGAGATTTTTTCGGACGTCCGAGAAAATCCCGGACGGAAAATCCCATTTATGTAATGTTTTACGCTGCGTAAACATCGAAATTCGATGATCGAAACACAAAAAATGTAATATATAGTATATAGTATATATTATATACATAACTAGCTAAAACCCGCCCGCTTCGCAGGGCACACAATATAAAACAAATGATTTTTTTTTGAAAACGAACAAATTATATTTAATATCAACACATTATACTAAAGCTTTATGATATACAATATTTTTTGTTTTGCATTCATTTGCGTAAATAAATAATGATGATGGTTTGCCACTTCGCGAGCACCCAACATACGATTGTCCATGTGAAAACACTGGTTCCGCTAAATCTAATCCACATACTTGCAAAGTTTGACCTTGAGATTTATTTATACACTATATTGATTTTCATAAGTATTAGTGACATTCTGACGCTACAACCATGCACCATCTATTGGAAAATTTAAAATCGATAATGCAGAACTAACGTTGATCTGCACTAGAGCTGTTCACGAACCGAACTCGGACAGTTCGAGTTCGAAAATATTGCAATTTTGATGTTCGTGTTCGTTCGTGTTCGGTTCGAGTTGTTCGAGATAAAAATTACATTGTTCGAGTTCGTTCGTGTTCGATTAAATCTCAATTTCATTGACTTGCATTTTTTATGAACAACATAAAAGTATTTATCTCAAACCAAGCATATAAAATAAAGAATGGATATTCACCAACAAGGATGTTGATAAAGCAAACTTACTAAACAACTAGTTGCTTAGCTGATTCACATTTAGTATTCGCGTATTCAAATTAAAAATATTGAATATTAATGAAACATAAGAAAATTTTTAATTCTAACTAAAATAAAAAACACATTAGTAGTGATAGTGAGCCGAATCAGTAAATAAAATATTCTTCTTTAATATTTTTCCATAAAACAAAACACACGAATTACCTAATAATCCGTATTGTGGCGAATTCAAAACCAATTTGAAGGAATTCGCCTCAACTGAATGACATCTAGTAAATTTCAACGACCATATGTTATGCTTAACAAAAATATTTACCGGTTAGTTCATTATTTCGATAACAAACGAGAATACTGAATCAAATTTCTGCAAAAATGAGTTATAAATACAAAAAAAATGTACACTCATTGGTTTCCCAAAAACACGCCAAAGAAAAGTTGTCAATTTACTGAGCCAAAACCATGAGACAACAATTGATCGACGGTAAATTTGATTTGCGATTAGTTGAATAGCGACCAACAACAAAAAAATTCGTCTGTTTGGACTAAATTTAGACATGTGGTCGATGAAAACGGAAATGTTATTATGGGATTTTACGCCTGTTATTTATGCTTGGAAGTGATTCAAAATGTAAGCAAGACTGGAACAACTACCCCATTACGTCGCCATGTATGTAAAAGATACAATTCTCAAACCACCATCACAGAATTCGTATCGAATTCAAAAGAAGGAAATGTAATCAGAGTTTCAAAAGAGCACCATCAGAAACTTCGTGAAGCATGTATCCAATTTGTTTGTGCTAATTTGCGCTGCTATTGAAGGAGAAGGATTGTTAGCCTTAATACAAGCAGCAGTAAAGCTTGGTCAATCCTACCCAAAAATGAGCTTGTCCCAAGTACAAGACATCTTTCCGAGCAGGTGTACCATACGAAAAGAAGTGGAAACTAAAGCACAAATAGAGTAACAAACTATTGTAAAGAAATTAAATGAATCGTTCAGATTATACAGCGGATTGGCATGTACGTCGGATTTATGGAAAGACGAGTATCGGCAAAAAACCCATCTATCAATTACTGGTCACATAAATAGTGTTGGTGATTTCAAAATTGAACGTCAAAGATATACTACAATATATCTAGAGGAAATAGATGAATGTGTTAAATCGAAAGAAGTCATCGATAATTACATTTTGGCCGCATTGTTTTCTTATGGGTTTTCTTCTATTGATATTGACAATTTAATAACGTTTATTACTGATCGTGGTCCACAGTACAAAACTACAGACAAGTATAAACGTGTGAATTGTTTGGCACATTTATTGAATAATGTAGTTGAAACAATGTGTTCTGATAATGAAACAAAATGTATCATAGCATATGCCTCAAATTTGGTCCGTTATATGAAAAAGGCCGGATTGAATTATAAGCTTGGATTGTCATTAAAATCATACTGTGACACAAGATGGTCAACTGTATACACGATGTTGCAATCAATAATTCCCAACATTGAAAACATCTATCAGATTCTGGAACAACGTCAAAAACAAGACAAAAGACACAGCTCTTGCATAAAATATATTGAATGTATTCAAAAATCAACTATTTTCAGTATGGCCGAACTTTTAGCTCCATTCAAACAATGGACATATTTGATTGAGTCCGATAAATCCATCACCATTCACAAAGTATTGCCAGTGTATTTAAAAATGATGGAACAGTTAACAGCTTCTTCGGAAAACGATCAAGAAATTTTAACAAGTAAAAACTTCCAATTGATTGAAAGCATGAAAACATATGGTCGTGATTATATTCGTTCGAGAAAAAATGAATTCAAGCCAACCGAACAACAGTATGTTGCTGTAGCCTTACACCCCAGGCTGAAAAAATTGAAAAAAATTGATATTGTAAATCGTGAATCTACGTACGATTTAATCGACTCATTTGTTTCAAGTGGTAAAGCATATGTTGAAGTACCGTGTTCATCATTAGCTAACGTACCGCAAGAAAGAATACAATCAAATAATTTATTTGATGACTTTGCTGATTCGGATATTGACGAAATTCCAGATCCACAATCTCGTAAATATTGTAAGGAATTTGACGAGTATTTAAGAATAAAAATTCCAGATGATAACGGCTTTCACCAACATGATGACTCGGAAGCTTTATCACAATGGTGGTTTTAAAAACCGGTCGAAATTTCCAAACCTTTTCAAACTTTTTTTAAAAAATAGTGCAATCCCAGCATCCAGTGCGTCTGAACGTTGCTTCAGTCTCACTGGGCAAATCATTACTAATGGACGGTCATGCTTCCTACCAAAAAATGTATCAAATATTGTGATGTGCAGAAATTCATTTCGGAATTAATATTTTATTTTACGTATTTAATGAATACAATTTATTATTATATGAATAAATTTGGCGTAAATAAATGGTTTAAAAACACTAAGTTATGTTTTTAAATTGTAATTAAAATATATCTGATTGTAGCAAAAGAAAGATATAAAGCATCATTGAATGAAAAATTTACTATCTAATAGGCTCACAAAAAGACAAAAAAGCTAGGCTGCTCCATCATCGTTCAATATATGGTTTAGCACGAATTCAACGTGCCACTTAAGTATTTTAGCACGTTGAGTGTGCCGATTCTATATTTTTTTGAATACAAATGCGCGCATCGCTTTGTATGTATTAAATTTGACAGATTGTATGTATTCAAATTGACATATAGCATAAATTCACGCATGTAGCATAAATTCACCGGTTTTTCAAACTTGTTTGATGTTTTCTAAATTTTTGTATAAATCATAATTTATACATTGATACGAATTAATATGAAAAGTGTTTAAATATGAATTTTGTTTGCGTAAGTGTGAACGAAAAAAATAATTTGTTCTAGTAGCGAATAATAATGTCACACAATTTATAAATGCGGGTAAGCAATGACAGTAGAATCGTCTTTTTTTTTAATTTGAATCAATAAAATTGTATTATGACGCTGTTTCCATAGTTGCAAATTCATTTAGAATTGATGGAAGTAGGCGAGAACACCATGTGCAATTATTTGGAAGCAATGGTGCAGAAATCATAAATGCTGAAATGTTCAAAGTACTGATCGAAAAATATATTAATTCGCCAGATGCCTACATCAAAGTCATTTTTGAAAACATTACAACATTAATAAATATCCAAATTTCTCGCGAGGTTTGTAAATGACCAAACGTTGGATTTTTGTGTTGTGAAACGTTTTTTGCCTTCATTTTGTGGCAATGGACGACGAACAAAATTCGAACACTTCAAGTTCCAATTTTGGTGTTCGTGTTCGTTCGTGTTCGGTTCGAGTTGTTCTCGAACGAACACGAACAATTCATGTTCGTGAACAGCAGATTCTGCACACTTTGGTAATATAGTCACATTGATGCATTTGACTATCTCATCATATCTACATTGGAAACGTATATGAAACTCTCGGAAAGCCGTTGGTATACACACAAAATTCGAATTTTTTTTTTTTCTCATTATGTAAATCTATGAAATGGCATGCGAAAAATAACATAAAAATGAAAAAAAAAAAGTTAATTATTTTTTTCGAATTTTGTCTGCAGACCAACGGCTTTCCGAGAGTTTCATATACGTTTCCCATGTATAGATATAGTGAGGTAGTCAAATTGGTGCATTTGACTGTCTCATCATATCTACATGAGAAACGTATATGAAACTCACGGAAAGCCGTTGGTATACACACAAAATTCACAATTTTTTTTTTCCATTTTTTTGTTTTTTTTTCGTATAAAATGCGAACAAAACGAATGAAACAACAAATTTTTTTTTTCTCTTTTTATGGCATTCATTTTGTTTTGTTTTGTTAGTTTTGTTTCCATTTCTATATTCACACTCAATATTGGAAAGATTTAGAAAAAAATCTCAATTACATAACCATCTCCTTTTTCCATTACATTGGCCACTCAAATCAATCAATGCAACAATTTCTATTTCTTTTTGTATCTTTATTTAAAAACAAAAAATGAATAAAACAAAATTACATTTTTTCAATCAAATTTGACAACAACTTTGAAATTATTGATCAATTTTTCCAAACGACGAATATGGAGTTCAATATGAAGTTCATCATCGGGAAACCAATACTCCTTTTCTTCCATTTTAATCAACAATCGAGCCGATATCAACTGGTACCCCATATTTTTCACAAATTTTTCACAATAATTAATTTTTTTTATCTTTCAAATTTATTTAGTTCAATGAAAAGACATTCAATTACGATTTCGACGACACAGTACAAAAAACAACAACACTTTCAATTCATACAGAAATTTTGAATTTTCTACAACAGCCACTGACAATCGTGTCAATTACAGCAGATTCCGCTTATCAAGCAAATGTTTATCAAATATAACACTTTGTTACAGACCAGTTCATGTACTGAATAATTATTTGCTGATGATTTTAGGTGCTAAATTTATCTGCTAAATCGTTGCGTGACGCTTGCGTATTGTTTTACGCTTGCGCTACAACCGTTTTTTGTGTGCCATTCTCTTGTACGGTCGATACAATACGCAAGCATCACGCAACAATTTAGCAGATAAATTTAGCAACTAAATTCATCAGCAAATAATTATTCAGTACATGAACTGGTCTGCTTTGTTACCATACTCTGCTCCTGTGGAACGGTTGTTTTGCAGAATTATATTTCATGAATAATTATAACCAAACTCAACCTAATTTTGTATATTTTTTTCATAGGGCTCATACTAAATCCTAAACGTCAGACACTGTCGGATCAATAGTTCAAGGATCTTCTTATTTTGAAATCTAATGAAAAGATCGTTGATTGGGAAAGAGGCCATTGAAAGACTTACAATTCAAAAAGACTGACAAAAAATCAAACGAATTTTTTTCAAATTTTTTTTTTTTCTTATTTACACTTTTATACTTTGTTATTTTTTTTTTCTAATTTTAGACAATTGTCCGAACAAGAATTTTTCATTATTTTCAATAAATTAATTTTGTATATTGAAAATCAGTCATTTTTATAAGTTAAATTTTCATAAGAACAAATATTCATGTTCATCATAATAGGTATTCAATGATTAAGTATGGAAAAGTGGTCCACCAAAAGTGGTACATTAAATTCGGATCAGTATTCAAATTGTAAAATAATTATTTTCCAATTATTTTCCAATTATATTCAAAACAGTAATCATTTCCAAGGCAAAAAAAATCATATAACAATAATCAATTTTGAGTGAATGATTTGTGT
The DNA here is from genome assembly GCA_029041755.1 of Resseliella maxima. Lineage (NCBI taxonomy): Eukaryota > Metazoa > Arthropoda > Insecta > Diptera > Cecidomyiidae > Resseliella > Resseliella maxima. The sequence goes on from JAQOWM010000522.1 coordinate 27,057, forward strand.
AATTATAACTATAATCATATATTCATATTATAATATTTTCAAGGTCTGCGTATAACACTTACTCCATCATTAAATTTTGCCCGATAGAAGTGGTCATATCATTATTCTTTACGGCTTTAGGAAAGAAATAGATTTGAAAATAAATTATTTTAATGAGCATTTGCTTATTTTTCAGATTTTCTGAAACAAACTGGTGATGACATTGAACGTCCCAATTTGGCCGACAAATATATTCATGATTACTGTCAAAAGAAGAAGAACGAAAACGAATGAACGAGTGAGGGATAAATTTCGGAAAAAATTTTTTTTTTTGGATTCAGGAGGAAAATTGGAAAAAATAGGGGAGTGAGACGAATGGAATCTTATACATCACATTTTTTGGATCGGTCTAATTCCCATTTACAGCAAGCACGACCACATGCACAAAAATATTATCAAATTTCATCCGTAATATTAGCATGAAATGCGAATTTATGTTTACAAAATATTGAGATAAAAATTTTGAATAATCAAACAAGACCGTATTGAATTCATGGTCGTCAATCTAATGTCGCAGTAAATGTTAATGCCCATTAACGTGAATCAGTTTTAAAAAAAAAAAAAAAAAAAAAAAAAAAAAAAAAAAGTCTCATTCGACTTATCGTGGACATCTGTAGATCAATGACTTATATGAAGCATCTTTATTTTATATAATTTATCGATTAAAACACTTTCCACAATAATTTTGATAGCATTTTGAAAATCGATCAAAAACAATTGGCAAAGTGTCTCCATTATTTTGTAATGGTATTTACATCTAAAAACGACGAGGATCGTTCGAAGATATCTGAATATGCAGAAATTGCTTAAAAGGTGGTCCATTTTTAACATATCGAACACAAAATGCAAATTTTATTACTAACGTAACGTAAGTTATGTCTGGTGTTGAATCAACTTCAATTTTAATTCAATCATGAATTAAATATAACATATTGCTTCATGAATTCCAACAAATGTTCTAATTGTGATTCTACTTTGCCATTAGCAAAATAATTTTAATTCAAATACATGATAACAAAAAAGATTATTATTTATTTCGTGTCTCAATCAGACTATCTAATTCAAGAAAATATTTTATAGGTAAAATTATGTAAAAGCAATTATACGAAGATGAATCGTGCTTTGTGTCCACACTTTATAATGTGTGAGCACAGAGAACGATATTTTACGGCTTTGTGAATTTTGTCGGCACAGTGTTTGTTATTTTGTTTCCAAATTATATCGTGTGAAAAGAGATGTGTTGTCGATAAACAGCTGTTAGTAACAGTAATTTTTTCATTTATCAGATTTGTTATAAATGTCTATAGACGATTTGCTGCACGTTGTTTATTTGCATTAGAAGAATAAATAAAGATTTACGGAAATTACAAAAATAATATTTTCGCCAAAATTGAAGTGTGCGGAAGTCTTATCAATCTAGGTAGATATAGGTTAATCATGAAACCAGTGTTATGGTTAAATCATGCGTTTGTAAACCAATTTCCCAAAAACAATGAGATAAGCATTTTGAATAAAAAAAAACAAGTCCACAAAATCACTATTAAATGCATAGTTTCACATTCAATCGTCGTAGAGTCAAAATGTCGGTGTAAAAATTATAGAAAGTTTCATTATCATATAATAACAAATGTTTCAAACTCGTTTTAGTTTGTTCATATCATCAGATTGCAGTGTAATTAGACAAAAGTAACACTTTTGATCGACATTGTACCATGTGATCAAAAAAATGTCTAAAATTATACATTTTTCCAAAATATTTGTTCACAAGATCCAACTAAATCTTCTCAAATTTATATTCAATATAGAATATTACACTTCTGATGACAATACAATAGAGATTTTTCATCATTTTTGTGATTACATTGATATTTTTATAGCAATATACCTTCTGGATCATTTTCAGAATGCCATCATTTTTTTCTTGTTGTAATGTGTTATTTCATATGAACTTAATCGTTCTTTTCCGTTGTCAAATAAGTTTTTTGAAAAAACTGAAACGAATTCAACATTTGTACTATTTTTTTTTAGGTATTTTTCATAAAAAATAAACCAATTGGTTTTACTAGCAACGCTGTAAAAAATTCATGTATCAGAGAATTAAGTTGCGAAATGTTCGAATGATTCAATGAATTCAAGGATTCAAAAAATATTTGAATCATAACAAATTATGTTGACAATTAAGTTATTAAAGTTGAGACTCATACGTCGAAATATCGGGGGAAATCATTACGTATGTTACGATAAAAATGTTTCCTTTTATATAAAAACGCGGTAAAATCTTTATCATTTTTGAAATTAAACGCAAATTTTACACTGATTGCGGCAAACTTACTTGTTGCATTTAAACCAAAGCGAACACATTCAACCGCAATGTTTCAAAAGTATACCGTACACATGCATTTAAATACTTATACATGAATCGCGTTTTTTGTAGTATGTGTAATGATTCATTTGTTTGTTTATTATTCTTTTCTTGTCATGCAATTCATAGTTTCTGCAAAATTAAATTAATTTAAATTGTGTATTATAATTGATTAATACGAATTGTGTGAACAGATGGTTTAATATATTTGTTTTAAATTTGAATGATTAAATTTAGATTCAACTGTATTGAAGTGATCCACAGGTTAACTTCGAAATAAATGTGTTTTCATTAAAAATTTATTGTTATCAGACTACACAGTTGTTTTTAAAATCGTCACTGACAACATGAAATTTCATCATTGTAATCAATTATAAATTTTACTTAGTGGTAATGGTTCCAAAAAAAAAACTCGGTTTGGTCAAAGGTCACAGAGTTGTACTGTGTTAAATCTTTGCTGCTAACATTCAGTCTGACTGATTGGGTTGCTTCATTTAGTTGCTACAAATACGTTTTTACGATGGAACAATTCACTTTATTTGTTTTATTCATTTACATACTTGCGCAATTCTATTCTAATGGTGAACGATGTTTAATATTTTATTAAGAAAAATACATTGTATTTCTAAAAAATTTTGTCTTAAATTAAATTTGTGTTTTTTTGTGTTTTTTTTTAATTAAAATCAGATTCGGTTCATGTTAGTCCAACAGGGTAAGTAGATTATATTGTTTCAAATGGATGTATCAAAAATGGCGCAATGTGATGATTTCAGTGTTTATCATGCAAAACGTATAGATTCAACTGTATTTAGAGATGATTTTTTTTTCATAAAACTCATTTCCGTGTACTTGATATTCTGAATATTCTGTTTTAGCTAAAAAAAGATTGTGCATCAGTCAAGATATTTCAGCATTGGGTTCGTTTTTATCAATATGAAAGTTTCTTTTTCTCATTTGATATTGTCGTTTATTGGGTGTATGCAAAGAAAATGTCGATTTTTTCGGCGAAAAGAAAATTTTATTTCATAACTAAATGAATGAGCACTTCAACCAATGTATTCTCCATCGTTAGCTATGACTTCACGCCATCTTTCAGGAAGTTTGTGGATTCCGCGTCGAAAGAATTCCTTATCTTTTGAAGCTATCCAGTCAGCGACCCATTTTTGTATTTCTTCAAAGTTTTTAAAGCGTACATCGGCCAGGTCAATTTGCATCGATCGAAACAAATAGTAGTCCGAAGGGGCAAGGTCTGGAGAGTACGCGGGTTGATCAAGCTGATCCCAACCGAAGTGTTCTTCCTTTTTTTTAACGATCTTTGCACGATGTGGCTTGGCATTATCATCGTGAAAAAAAACTTTGTCTTGTTTAGTCGCTATTCGTGGATGTTTCACCTTCAATGCTTGCTCCATTTTGATAAATTGACACGACACCTTCCTGATCCCACCAAATGCACAGCATAACCTTCTAGCAATGAATTTCTCGTTTTGACTGCGAAGGTACTGGTTGGCCTGGATCAACATACGCTGCTTTACGCTTGGGATTGTCGTAATAGATCCATTTTTCATCGCCAGTAACAATTTGACTCAAAAAACTACGTTTTTTGTGCTCAGCAAGGTGTTTTTTGCATGTTTCGATTCTTGCTCTGAGTTGATTTTCGTTCAATTGATGTGGCACCCATTTTCCCAGCTTTCGAATTTTTCCCATTGCATGCTAATGTCTAGAAATAGTTGCTTGATCAACCTTCAATTCCATTGCAAGTTCTTTTTGCGTTTGACAAGGATTTTCATCCAATAATGCTTGCAAATCCGCATCTTCAATTTTTTTTGGAAGACCTGGCCGTTCTTTGTCTTCCAAGTCAAAATCACCACTTTTGAATCTCGCAAACCATCGTGCACAAGTTTTTTGAGTTGAAGCATGTTCACCGTAAGCTTCTACTAACAAAAGATAACTTTCAGCAGCGGTTTTCTTCAAATGAAAGAAGGTTATTAAAGTTCCCCGCAAAACCACTTTTTCAGGCACGAATTTCGACATTTTTGAAGCAAAAAAAATCTTTGTTGTTTACACTTCAGCAAAATGACATATACTGAAATTTATAGCGTAATGACAGACAAAAAAAAAAAGAAAATGGCCGCGGTGTGCTCCGATGCACACAACGCTAGTTACGCCATCTGTTATCTAAATCGACATTTCTTTTGCATACACCCAATACTTCGTGTTCTAGTGTATAGTGTTCATAAAGATACAATTCTTTTACTGAAATTAATATTTATTATGTGTCTGGAGAATGTTCAATTTAAGAATTGAGCTGTAAAAAGATATGTTTGTTTTATAATTTGAAAAAATTTTTATTGAACAAATGTTTAAAAAGAGCAAATCAATCGTAATAATGTTTGAATTTAGAAATCTCTCTAAATTTATTCAGAATCTTCATGATCATTGATCACATCTTGGTTTGAAGTAAAAAAGAATTCGAATTATAATTCATTATATAACAATATATTCTCTGAAAACAGAATTCATAGAGAACGACAGAGACATAAGAGATATATCGATTGTAAGCGAAAAAAATTGATTTAACAATTCTATATCATTTCGATTAATAACAATAATATGATTTTTTTTAAATTGAAATTAGACTACAAGAGGAATCTAAAACTATATAAAGCGGCTGAAGAAGGTGAGTTTTAAAAAAAATTGTTTTATTTCTGTGAATAAGGTCTTCATTATTCATCATTCTTCACACAGGTGATTTGGAAGATGTAGAAAGACTTATTAATTATGGCGCCAGTGTTAAGTCTGTGAATCCTATGAATGGATGGACTCCACTTCATTATTTATTATCAAATTATGCCATCAATAATGGTAAATGAATTCAGTTTTGTCACAATTTTTGTACTCTTTTTGAGAACGATAGAACAAATGTTTGATATTTTCGATTTGGATTTTATTAGGTACTTTGAAATTAGTTAAGTTTTTCGTTGAGCATGGAGTCGATGTTAATGCCAAAAATGAAAATCAATACACACCATTGCATCAGGCAGCTGGGAATAGTAACTAATTGGGTACAGATTGATATATTGAATATTTTGAAAAATTGCGTTTAAATTTCCTTCTAGAAAATTCGAAAATTGCCAAATTTCTCATCGAACATGGTGCTAATGTTAGTCTCAAAGATCGTGATGGAACTACACCGCTTTTTATAGCTACTTTTGCTGGTGATTTTTAGAGTCTAACAGTTGTTGGACTGTTTTAATCATTTCCACTCATTTAATGGAATTTCCTTCCAGGCAATTTGGACACTGTCAAATTATTCATTGAGAATGGTGCCAATGTTAATGCCACAGACAATAATAAAGAGACACCATTGCACTGGGCAGCTCAGATAGGTAATTGTTCAAGTTTTCATAAATAGAAGTGAAATTTATCAATCAATTTATTTTGAATTGTTGTCGAAGTTTAATTTTGATTCATTCCAAAGAATGAAATTTTATTTTACAAATAATCTTTTCAACTAAAGCATAATTATTTGAATTAAAACAAAAATTATGAATTCCAGGTAATTTTGAAATAACTAAACTCCTCATTGAAAATGGAGCCGATGTTAATGCTAGAGATAATAACAAAGAAACACCGATTAATTGGGCAGACTTGAATGGTAATTCTATAAATTTCATCATTGAATTTCATCAATCACAGTAATTAATTTAATAATTTAATTTAATATTTTTCGCTTTTCACTTTTCATTTCGTTTCAGATAATTTGAACATAGTAAAACTTCTTACTGAACATGGCGCAAATGTTTCTGTCAAAGATCGTGATGGGAATGAACCAATTCATGGCGCTTCTAACGATGGTACTTTTACCTTTTCAAATACTAACTTCTGCGGGTGTTTTAATAGAAATTAATTTTTTTTTTTTTTATAAATTTTCATTTAGGTAATCTTGAAGTTGTTAAACTTCTTATTGAACATGGCGCCGATGTAAATACCAGAGACGTGAGCAAAGAAACACCTATTCATTGTGCTGCTTCAACATCAGGTAATTGTTAAAATTTTCATTTTAAATTTGGAACTATTCTTTGACAATTACAATATCTCTCTAGGAAATTTTGATTTGATTAAATATCTTGTTGATCATGGAGCTGATCTAAATGTTAAAGACTATAATAGAGGTACAGTTTTTCACAAAGTCGCTTCTTCAGGTATATTTTTTCAACTTCATTGAAAATTAATGGAATTAATAATTCTTTTGTTTTGAATTATTCTGTAGGTGATTTAGATGTAGCGAAACTTCTCTTTGATTATGGGATTAGTGTTAATATCAAAGACACCGATCAAAATACACCTTTGTATTTGGCTAGTTCATTTGGTAATTTTACTTTTCCAAATTCACCAATGTTCTTATTTTTAATTCTTTTCCAAGTTTCTTTTTCTAACTTTCGAAAGGGACATAATGTATCAAAAATTCTTGTCTTACCCATTTGAAAAATTTGAGCGAAAATAATAATTTTTTATAATTTACATTCAGGCAACTATGAAATAGTTAAATTTCTCATTGAACATGATGCATATATAAATGAAAAATGCAATAATAAAGAAACGTCACTTCATACGGCTGCTTTTTCAGGTAATTTTTTCAAATGAAGACAAATCTTCAACATTTTTTTTCAGTCTTTTCTTCCAAAAGGTAATTTGGAAATAGTTAAACTTCTTATTGGGAACGGTGCCAATATTAACGAAAAAAATTCAGATGGAAAAACTGCTTATGATTTAGCTGTTGAATCAGGTAAAATGTTGACAGTCAGTTCAATGAAATGTTTTATCAAATATCATTGTGTTTGTTCATTTAGGCAACACTGAAATATCAGTTATTCTCAAAGAAACTGAAGAAAAGCAGAAAACCGCTTTAGAAGAAACAACTAAATCGAAATTGAAAATAGAATAATTATTTCAGATTTTTTCACGACTGTAGCTAAATTAAAAAAATTCAATGTTATGATATTTTTTCGTCCAGTTGTTTCGTAATTTGACGATTTAATCTAAATAAACCTAGATTGTGATATAAATATAAGCTTAAAGTTTAATAATGATGACAAATGCTAGTTTGCATACATTCGGGAGTTTTGCATGTACGTTCAAATATGCCATTTGAATGAATTCATTTGGTTTGCTTTAATTACAAAATCTTCATATTGATATCATTTTAAAAAAATAAAAAAAGTTTTTTAATCTCAAAATATCTCTGAATTCGAATCGGGAAAAAAACCCAGAATAGATTTGCATCAGTGATTTACATAATTTTGGGGGTTTTTTTGATTAAAAAAAACGTTACATATTTACATAGATTGTTTTAAACACATAAATATATTCACAAATCAAGGGACAGAAATGATATATAAATTTCAGCATTATACTTGAATTGAATTTGGCTTCAAACTGCATTCAGATCGAACGCATCAAGTGAAGCAGTCATTCTGGAAGTAGTAGTAAATATGAAGAGCATTTTCGGAATATTGGAAATAATTTTTGGGATAACAACAGTAGTAATTAATAATTAGTAGTGCATCGCAACCATCATTTGGAATTCAACCGAAACCTTTTAAACCACCACCGCCACCACCAAGGCCAAAACCATCATTGCGTATCTAATGGAGTTTAATGTCGTTTCACAGCTCATCTCTAGAGAACGAATTATTAATTTGATTATTTCTATCAATTTTCAACTAAACAATTTCTTTTAAACATTTCTATGAACAAATGTTCGATAAATTTGTCAACCAATAATAAAATGTATTAAGAAACTATGTATGTCAGAACGGAAAATGTTTTTAGATTCAAAGAAATAACAAGTTGAAAAGGTGACAAAATTCCTTACTAAAAAGGTAAACCAAAGCCAAATATGCAATTCTCTTGTTTGACTTGATTTGATGCATTACGTTGGTTATTTCTTGACCAAGAATAATAATGTTTCTTTTGAAATCTCTCCTGATCAATGTAAAATGTCCACTGTCACGCCAATAACGTAAATCTCAAATACGAAAACAGTTAGCAATTTCAGACCGATTAACGAACTTCCAGTTGATGAAAAAATGTGCGAATGTCTAATACAAAAACAACTTCTAAAATATATAAATGAAAAGAATTTATTTGATGGACACCAATGAGCTTTCAGGGAAAAACACTCATGTGAGACTGTTTTAAATAGTTTAATCGCGGAGAATAAGTAGAGAAAATGGTAGTAGCTACTATTATCGACAATATTAGTGACAATTTTAAACTTCAAAATTCAATTGATAAATTATTACATTGGTGTGACACAAACTGGCTTCATCTGAATCTCAATAAATGCTCAATTATGACAATATCAAAAAAAAAGAGATCCAATATTTATCAATTATTCATATGGAAATCATTGTTTTAAAAGAGTTAATGAACAAAAGGATTTAGGAGTAATCTTTGACAATAAACTCAATTTCAGCAAACACATCGACTCAATAGTTGCTAAAGCATCGGCTGCGCTTGGTTTTGTAAAACGATTCTGCTTTGATATTAAAAATGTTCGTACATTAAAAACACTGTATTGTGCTCTCGCTCAATCAATATTGGAATATGGCAACAAATGAACAAATTGAAATAAGGCAAAAATTGCAAAATCGAGCGATGAGATGTATATTAAAATGTGACTACAGAACAACTACGGAATTTATGCAGTTATGACGAATTCGACCTCCGCATACGAGATTTGAAGCCAACGAGCCTGTCTGGTCTTTGGAAATGCTTGACACAATTGTGGAATACTATTGAACAGTATACACTTCAAAAGTTAGTTAAAAGGCTATCTAAATTATGCAGTGCAATCATCAATGCCAAATATCTTTGGCTTATCAAAAATAATCTGCGCTTTTGAAGTAAAAAGTATTACAAATTGAAAAAGTTCAAAATCATCAGAAATTCTTTCAAATTCCAAAAAGATTATTGTGATGAAAATTCTCAACAAATACATGAAAATATTTAAAATAATGAAATTGCCAATTGAATATTCATTTGATTAGGATCACTGAGTCGCCCCTTAGGTTCGTCGATTTCTTCTCGCATTATACTTATGAACTACAACTTCTACAGCCAGAACAATTGCAACCAATGCAAGTAAGCACAGTAGAACTATCACTGAAATCATCATATATTGCATTGTAATGGGTTCGATGTCATCTGGATCGTAGCTAAAATAGTTTTCAGTGCGTATTTTTCGAAAAAATGCAGCAAAAGACTCGTAAAATGTATGTAAACCACTTGCCATCATTGAGCTGGTTTTCTGATCGATATAATTAACCAAACAATTGGGGATCGGTTGTTCGCTACTCAAGTAATGATTGATATTTATCGAACCTGAGACAAAACAAGATGTCTTACATCCGTAAGATGAACTTTTCCGCACTGAAAATCCAAAGCATACAATTTATCCAATTTCTGTTACGAATTCATTATATTTTATCTTAAAATAACTTGTTTTAAGTTTTTCCATAATCAAAACAAATTATTCTTTAACTTAAGTAGTCCTATACTATGATATTTTCCTTGTAGAGGAAATGCTTTTGCAAATGCAAAATAAGATGAATTAGGCACATTATCTCTTTCTGCGTTTGAAGTAAACTGAAAAAGACTTACAAATTATACTCAAAATTGCATTTTCACTTCTGCGTAAGGAATTTCTCACAGGTTTTGAACTATACGGTTAAAGTAACAATAAATTTAGAGAACGTAGAAAATCAAAAACTAATTATTATTTTAGTGAAATAATAATAGTTCGAACTTTGAACGTTATAAAATGCCGTTTTTACGTACTTTCACATACAAAAGTGTAATTTTCCACCGAAAATCTTATCTGGGGACCAAACAAACAATGGAACCGACTCTTCAAAATTCGGGGACCTATATTTTTTCGCAAAAGAACATGAGTTTTCTTTGATGAAAATGCTGAAAAATCCCTATTTTGGGTACTTTCCCATACAAAAGTGCCATTTTTCGTCAAAAAACCCATCTAGGGACCGAACGAACAATGGAACCGACATTCCAATGTTCGAAGACCCACAATTTTTTCGCAAAAAAATATGAGTTTCTTCTGACGAAAATGCCGTAGAATGCCTATTTTGGACACTTTTCATACAAAAATCATCATTTGCACTGGATATATTTTCATTTAACGGATCCACTATGCGGTCATCATCCATGGCTGAAAATTTAATGGTTTCTATTCCTGAACTATCCTAACAATTCTGCATCATCAGATTTTTTTTGGGCTCGTTAACGAGCCATTCTCATTCCCAATTGGGAATGAGCTATCGTGTTAACAAATTTTTGCGTACAGCGTACAACATACGGAGTATCACACACTCACATTACGACGCTCTAAAAACTGGTTTTTCATGTTCTCCTAGGTTCAAAACGCCGAGAAACAATATTTTTGGGTGCCCTTAATTTTTTGACTGATTACAATACTTTTACGCACAACATGTTGTGTGCGGAAAAGTGAAATTTTCTTTTATTTATTTATTTATTTATTTATTTATTGCACTATATCAATAGGGAGATCAAACAATTTTCTTTTACATTCATTTCTATTGGTAGATTCTACAAACAATGCTTTAATAATATTAGCATATTTACAAATAATCGTAATTGGAGCATTTGGATTCCTATTTAAAACATTTGAAACTCTGAAAAGTTCAGCATTACGAAAATTACGCGGATTAGGATTAATATAAAACAATTTTTTTACAAATAGACAATGAATTTTATCGTTAAGCAAGTCATATAGAAACAATAACGCAAAGTTAATTCTCCGTCGACTGAGTTTAATCATACTCAACGTTCTTAAACGGTCATCATAAGGTGAAATTTGGTAATTATTTGAATTATTTGGATATACTTGGAGCGCAAACATTGAAAATTGACGTTGAATTCTTTCGATGAAATCAGACTTAGTTGAACATATGTTAATCACACAGCACTAGCATAATCAAGGTTTGGTTGAACAAATGCTGAATAAATTGCCTTTCTTGTGGTTTGATCATCTATATCCCGTGAAAAACGTTTCACAAAACCCAGTGCAGAGTTTGCTTTAGAGCTGATCATATCAATGTGTGTTTGAAAATTCAGTTTATCATCTATCAACACACCTAAATCTCGCTGTATACTAGAATTTGCAAAATAGTAATCACCATAAGAGTATAAAGGTTTAGGTTGTGTTCTTCCACGGTGTATTGATAAAATGGTGCATTTGTCAAGATTTAGATGTAAATCATTATTGTCACAACAATCCTTCACTGAGTTCATTGAAGATTGGAGTTGAAGAGTATCTGCATCATTGTTTATAATCTTAGCTACTCGAACATCATCGGCATTTATTCTCATATAAAATATTTTTCTTTTTTTTTTAAATGTAATACAAGGCAATAATAAATAATAATTTGAGTGCGTATGAATAAACTCGCAAGGGATCGTCAAAGGTGCTTGGATGGGCTCTGCTTGGGAGACTTTCATGCGGAACGCTGATCACCAAAGAGGCAAATTTGTGCTTAAAATCAATATCATGCGGATATACGAAAATTGTTAATAATTTATTACAATATTACGCATTTCATTACGTGTTCATGTTGAGCAATTATTTTAATTTCTTGTTTTGTTATGTTTTCAAAACAAAGCAATTAAACGACTAACTATTTGAAATTATGTCAATGAAATGAAATGTTTGCAACTATTTAATTGGTAAAAAAATCGTAAATAAATGTTTATTTGAATGTGTGTGTTTGCTATAATTGTGAGCATTAACGTAGCTTGTTTGTTTTGATTTGTTACGTACAACACATTGTTCAATTAAAAATGCCCAAACGGGCCTAGTTGAATTCCAAAATTCTTCTACTTCGGAAGAACAAAAATGTTCCCTGTAAAATGTATAATTATTTTGCTAATGAGTTTGTTCACTTTGGATACATTTTATAAAGACATCTTCTACTTAAATGCAGCGGTAAGCATTTTCACAATAAAAAATGTCATTTTTAAAAACACTGTTGTAGTTTTTGAAACTTTTTTTTTCAAGGCAGAGCTAAAATAGGTTTTTTTTACCTAATTTGGGTACGCTGAATTCAATGGTGATAACCATTTTTAAATCTGTCCAGATGACCTCGAACAAAATTTTCAAATCAAATATTCTTGGCTCAAGATGGTTTTTGCACCCTTTATGGCTGTGCATATCGTTGATTTTTCAACAAATTCTTATTGATTCGTACAGAAAACATATTTTAAAGCATAATATAATATATAACTGTCTTTTACAGCCCTTTACAGAGCAATTTAAACAATTATTTCTCTATTTTTTTGTATTTTTTTCGATTTCTTTCGAGTTTTTTTTATCTTTTTGGTTAAAATAGTTTATGATTTCACTATAATAACTTCTATTCAAAGCTCAAATGAGTGAATAAAACACGAATTATTATTTAATGCATGAGAATTAAGAATTTTAATGAATTTTTTTTTTTTTTTGCGAAATTTAACAATTTTGCCAAAAAATTAACATTTTCTTCATTCATCGCTATCATCATCATCAGCATCAACATTTGATTGTAAATTCCAGCATAAATCGGCCAATAGTGAATTTAATTTTTTCCCGCTGTACCAGTGCTCAAGCTGTGCAGCAACTTGATAAAAAATTAATAATTCATAGAATAAAACCAATAAAATCAACAAAAATATTCACCTTCTTTGATTTTTGCATCACTTAAACGAGGAAAAATGGCTTTCACTTGAGAATATGCGCGAATATTTTGTCGTTTAACTAATGCTTTGATGAAATTTTTCACCAAGCCTAATTTTATGTGTAACGGTGGTAACAATATTTTCGTTACATCTCTAATCAGTGCGACATTCTTAACGTTGCGACGACCGACTATAGGCGCTGCTCTCGCTGGCCAATCTCGTTTTTGATACTGACTTCCATCGTTATATCGTGAATTCCATTGACAAAGAAAACACATATACGTTGTGTAGCCGGTTTGAAGACCCCGAAGTATTGAAATCACTTTCAAATCGGCACATATTTTCCATGAATGTTCTTCGTATTTAATGGAATCGATAATTCTCTTCAACGATTCATAGTTCTCGATTGTCTCAGTACTAAGTGCAATTGGTACAGAGCTTCGTGTGTTATTCGTAAACTTTTCTTTGATGAATCTATGAATAATCGCCAATCATTTGGATCATACTGATATTCAACAAACATTGCAAGCATCAGTCCAAGAATGTCTTTGCAATATGCAAATGTATTTGCCATATGCAAATGTATTTGCCTCATTTCGTTCGAAAAATTTCATAAACTCACGTTGACGGCCACGAGCATGGTATATTTTAACATCAGGCGCCAAAATATTCAAGGCTTTGAGGTGTTGAGTAAGCATAATTTCACGAACTTGAGATAATCTCAGATCGCGTGAAATTATATTCAAACGATTTTGGGAAATTTCAATGTGATTACATGTTGGCGTTACGTTAGATGGCTGGTATAGCGAGTATGATGACTCAGGAGCAGATTCAAATGTTGGGGGAATGTACTGTTCAGTTGGGCTCGGGCTTTTCGGAATTGGAATATTTTCTGAGTGTGGTAATGGTAGTTGTGCTGATGGTACACCAATGTATGCACGATTTCGTGATGGAATTCTATTCGGACCAGATAATTTGTTCATACACAAATAACAATTGGAAGGGTCGTGGATTGCAGGATCCGACCATAGCATAGGCACACCAAAAGACATGCATTGACGCTTTCCGGTTTTCCAATCTTGTGATGCATTCATGCATATTGTGCATGTAATCGATGGTGCCCATTTTACATTTCGAATCACCGGGAAATTAAAATACTGTTCGTAAATTATAGCTAGCGATTCAGTAATTTATAATCTTAATATAGTTATATATATAGTTATATAATTATAATCTTAATATAGTGAAATCATAAACTATTTTAACCAAAAAGATAAAAAAAACTCGAAAGAAAACGAAAAAAATACAAAAAAATAGAGAAATAATTGTTTAAATTGCTCTGTAAAGGGCTGTAAAAGACCGTTATATATTATATCATGCTTAAAAATATGTTTTCTGTACGAATCAATAAGAATTTGTTGAAAAATCAACGATATGCACAGCCATAAAGGGTGCAAAAACCATCTTGAGCCAAGAATATTTGATTTGAAAATTTTGTTCGAGGTCATCTGGACAGATTTAAAAATGGTTATCACCATTGAATTCAGCGTACCCAAATTAGATAAAAAAAACCTATTTTAGCTTTGCCTAGTTTTCAAACTACAACAGTGAAATTGGAGTTTTTCGATGAAAAAAAAAAAAAATAAAAACAAATTAAAAGGTCAATTTTTCGTTGACAGTTTTATTGAAGATTGCAAGCTTTAACTAAAACACTCTTCATCCTTTTAATAAGTAATTGCTTTTTCATAATAATTTTTATTGAATTTTTTTTTTTTTAAAGAAAAACACAATAATCTTCGAGAGATTTACATGTGCTTCAAATCAAATGTACACATCAACAAACTGTGATGTGAAACGAATTAGCCGCAATAATATGAAAGTGAATGTGAATATAACATTGAAAAAACCAATTAGCATTGCATGGATGCATACGGAATTTTACTACAAATACAATCAATTTCAAAAGTTTCCAATCGATTTATGGGAAAATATTTGTGGATGGTTAAATGGAAAAACAAAATCGTACATTCTCGACTGGACAGCTAAAATTATATTGAAAGGTAGACATCAACACAATCTCACATGTCCGTTCAAAGACAATATCATTATCAAGGTTGACAATGTTTCTGTGCAAAGTGTTTTTGATTTTGGAATATTTTTACCATCTGGACGATTTCGCATGGATTTAAATATTACCGAAGGTCGAGGCAAAGCCAATATTCTTGTATCAAAAACATATTTCACCGTATCGGATAATCGCATTGAACAGTTTTAAATTTATTTACAGTTAAATTTTATTTCACATCAAATGGTGCAGATTGATTTTAATCAACCAATTATAATTCGAATCTATTTCAAATAAAATTTATGAAAACATTATGATATGCTTGAAAAAAAATTTCCACATTAGATCAATAAGTATAGTTTTCAGCTCAGGGAGAAATTTTTGTAAAAACCACTTGTTCATAAATCGCCATCCGCAAACTGTATAATAGAACAGCGATAAAACTGATTAGTTAATTCATACTAACAACTTGTAAGTGTATATATTTAGAATTATTTGTAGTTTTTAACTGAGTTCCGATTCATGGGTAATTATACTTACTATTACTCAGCGATACAAAAGCAAAAGACAATATATGTATAATTCAATGTCAAATACATGTAATAAAGTGATGCATGCTTGTTCGATACCATTTTAGTGCATATCAGTGATGATACCAGTTTATATTGTTACAATGATTGATTTTAATAAAAAAAAAATATTGAAAAAACTATAGAAATATTATTTTAATTCAGAAAGAAATCTCTATCGAAAATGTGCTCTTTTCGTCCCGTTATCGTCATTGCCTTAAATGCTTCACATTTGTGAAGAAACGCTTGAACCGTTGGTGAATCTTTGTTATTCCTACGCTAGCTTTGCCATGAAAATTCGTTTTATCAACACATCTTTCGTTGTGAACCAAAATTGTAGCTTCTCCCTCCGAAAATGACTCTAATCATGGAATATGCTTGCCAAATCGTTTCAAGCCATGTGTGCATTACTGCATCGTATCAATCAAAATTCGAATCGACATTGCCGATGGTTTATTTAGATTTGAAATTTTGTGGAGTTTAGACATAAACGCATCTACCTGCATATAATCGTTCTCATATATCTATTGAGTAGATCGAGAGGAGAGTACGTGAAAAAATTCAAAATAATTTTGAAAAAGGAGAGTATGGAAAACATCAATTCGGCTATACTAAAGAGGAGAGCATGTTCACTTAAATACTAAATACAATGCAAAATCGTAAAATCCGTACTCTCTTTTAACCATTTTTAGTGTTACAATTACTTACTCTCCTTTTTTGCTATAAAGTCGAATGAACATACTCTCCTCTCGATCTACTCAATAGATACACCCACAGTAATTCATCTGTCAATATTACAGATGACAGTTGTACAATGACAAAAAGCAAATTTTTTGTAGGGGGGTTGCACACTTTAAAACTGTAGATATTGGAGAAAAAGGTGAAAAATACGAAAATATAATAAAAAAAAATTTTTTTTTTGTTATTGTAAAACTGTATCTGAATATGAAGGGAACTGGGGGGTATATGAGAACAATTATACGAACGATTACATAATGCTACAAAAAAAAAATTTTTTGATACCAAAAGTTTCTAGTTGTGATTTTCTATTAGTATGGAGTCTTTCGAGCCCAAAAAAGCAAAAAAACTGATATCACGCAGCGCATTCAAAAATCACGGTCAAATGTATGAAAATAGTCAATTTTCGAGTATTGCACTCACATTTTTAACCATATATCAAAAACGAATGAATATTCTTGGAAAATCTAACGTTTTGAAAAGGTGAGAACTGTTCGCAAATTTTAAGTACTATATCGTCAAAATCTGACCATAATTGTGGTATCTATCAGCTCAAAGTTTAACTCCAACGCAGGTTTTTTCCAATTTTTTCTCACACTTATCGGGGCCATAGCTTAACAACCAATTGAGATATTTCCAATGTTTCCATTCAAATTTTATGATTTTCAGTTGATTTATAGTTAAAAAAGTGAGTGCAATACCCGAAAATGGACTATTTTCATATATTTGACCGTGAATTTTTTAAATGCGCTGCGTGATATTCGTTTTTTTGCTTTTTTGGACTTGAAAGACTCCATACTAATAGAAAATCACAACTAAACAATTTTGGTAACATTGTGTTATATATAACCGCATAGTGGATCCGTTAAATGAAAATATATCCAGTTCAAATGATGATTTTTGTATGAAAAGTGTCCAAAATAGGCATCTTACGGCATTTTCGTCAACGGAAACTCAAATTAGGTCCTCGAATGTTACACTTTTTTTGATGTTTTGTCATGCTCTTTTAGATATAGTAGCTGTTACAGTCAACATAATGTTAATTATATATGTAACGACATCTATTTTCGAAGGGCGGAGTCACGCTTGTAAATCTAATACATTTTCATATAGAGCTAAAAATGCACTCGTGAACACGCACTGACAAATTTTGAATCAAAAGTAAAACGAAAAAAATCGTACATACGGAATAAGACGATTTATTGTCTTATTTTCAATGTCTCAGATACATTTGACAGTTCACACTCAAGCTTTCTCTTTATAACACATGAGTGATGCTGTGTATGTTCTCTCTGTTCTAAAAATGTGCGGACGGCTTATTGTTACGTTCTCTTGTTTGTCTCATGATAATGGAATCACAATTCGATGCAAAAACAACTTCTTTTTGTAGCGCTGAAGTAACATCTTCAAAATTTTTTTTTGCTCACCTGGACGTTCTTTGTCTTCAACGTCAAAATCACCACGTGAAAACCACTTTTTACACACACTTTCTGACAATAAACGATGAGATTCAGCAGAATTTTTCTTTTGTTTAAAGTACAAAAGCAATGCAACAAAAAAATTATTCCTTTTTTTTAAATGTTCATTACAACACATCAAAATTGATAGATTTTTTGACGCTCTTTAAGATACAATAGCTTTCACTTTCAAACACTGGCGTCTATGATAGATATAATGTTAGCCACAAAAGATCACTTTTCAATTCACACTACCAATTTTCCACAATTTTTTCACTTATAAAAGAGAGTACGAATTTTACGATTTTGCATTGGATTTAGTAATTAAGTGAACATTCTTTAGTAAAAAACACAATTTCCACACTTGTAAAATTTGAGTTATTTACATTTAAATGCGCATTTCGAAAGCAATGCTTTCTTCTTCAGTGAGTTTGTATCCTTTGTTTTGAGTGTAAATAGCTCAAATTTTACAAGTGTGGAAATTGTTTAATAATAAAAATAATAAAATAATTAATTAAAACACATGAAAATCTCTTGGTTTTTTCAATAATTAAAAAACACAATAAAACAATTAAAAAAAATAAAATGTAATAATTTTGAGTTGAGCGAAGCGAATATTTTGAATAATTTTCAAAGGGGAATTAAAAAAGAACAAGACGATAATGTAAATTACGGAAAATGTTTCGAAAAACGCCTATAAATATGCAACTTGAATTGCAAAGCTTTCGCTTCATTTCCAAAAAACATATAAGTTCTCTTTACATGAAGAAAAAAGTGAGTTAAAGCATAGATGTGAAAATGTGTAATAATTATAAGATTTGTTATTATTTTACTAAATTTGTTGTTACTTTGAATTACTAGATTTTTAATAACTACTAGCTAATAAATCATTAGTAAATAATAATTATTATTTAATAACACACACACAAAAATCAGTTTATAAGCTATATTCACAGATGTCGTGGTAAACGCTCTTATTAGACATTACCATAGTATCTAAATTGTCTAACACAAAATGCTATAGAAACAGTCAATATGAAGTTGCATAAAGCTCTGTTTCTATAGCATTATGTGTTAGACAATTTGGGCACTATGGTAATGTCTAATAAGAGCGTTTACCACGACATCTGTGAATATAGCTTATAAATTGAGTTTTTTGTGTGCAGTTAATATATTAGAATTTTACTAACAATTTTATTAACATTTTATTAGACTATTCATAAGAGTAAATAAGACAGCACTGTATGGTAAAAAATGTCGCACAGGCTGTCTCCTTCACTCTTACGGTAAATCGTTAGTAAACTTCTAATATATTAACAATTACTAAATAATAATTATTATTTACTAACAATTTATTAGCTAATAATTATTAAAAATATTAAAATATTTAGTAAAACGTTAATAAAATTTCTAATAAATAATAATAATTATTATTATTAACTAATAGTTAATAGTCCCATCTATGAGTCAAAGAGATAGAGTAACAGAGAGTGACTCAATCAGTCGATATGAAATTGCATGGCATTCAATTGCGATCAAAGCGGTTACTGAATGACGTATACACTGGTAAGGCAATGAAAGAGATAGTTCATATGAATGAGGCATAGTAATCTGAACTTGAATATGTTACTCGAGCGTACAATTGTTTAATATGATAACCCAACTAAATCAATGGCAATGTTTGTTTGAAACTTTTTGCACTAAAAATGCTCATTCACTTGAGAAATGATTTGTGATTTGTACCAACATGATGAGATTCTTATTTTAGAATATACACTTGAAGAGTCTACTAAGTAATTCGAAAAAAGATTATGTAAAATTAGACTTCTTTCCAAAGAAACCTGTTCATTTTTTTTATATTTTATCATTTTCTTGTAAACTGCGCCTGAATTATTAAATCAATATTGATAACATTGACATGATCACTTTATTTACGCAATTATATCAAATTGCATTTTAAAATGTCATTTGCCGATGAAAAATGATTGTGATTTAAAATATCTCTTCAATAAGCTGATAACATGAAATAAACAAACAGTTTGGGTCGGTGCAAAAATGAACTTCTTTTCCATTTCTTTATTTTGCTTTTATTGTTGCGATTATGAAATACCGAAATGATAATCAACGGCCTAAAATTTAACATTGATTGATTTGACAAAATACGAGCTCAATGCAACGACGGAATTAAAATGTTGATTTTTTAATCAGTTGATGTCGAACGTTCAATTGATGTGGAAGAAATTGAAAAGTGAATCAAAAATTCTCAAAACTAAAGAACTATTGAATAAAAATGGTAGCTCAAGCCAGACCATCTGTGATAACAAACATTCCACCATCTTACTATTCAAAATCCAGTAGAGAAACGAATGTGTAAGCAAAATTAACACTGATTTACTTGAATTTATTTCACAATAAATGAATTTTTACTGAAAATCCAAATTGATTTTTGTTCAACAATCGTAGATGGTTAGATTCCAAACGTGATGACGATAATGTGGAAAATGGTTTATGGCGTATTCACAATACATTATACGATTTAACCAATTTTGTGAACAAACATCCAGGCGGTCCTGATTGGTTGAAAATGACAAAAGGCCACGATATAACCGAAGCTTTTCTTAGTCATCATTTGAATACAGACATTCTGGAACCATTATTAAAAAAGTATCGCGTAAAAGAAACAAATCGGCCGAAAAATGTGAAATTGACATTCGATCAAAATGGATTTTATATGACACTTAAAAGGAAAGTGGCCGCCAAATTACCGGAAATTAAAAAACAAACAAAAATTT
Source organism: Resseliella maxima (assembly GCA_029041755.1). Taxonomy (NCBI): domain Eukaryota; kingdom Metazoa; phylum Arthropoda; class Insecta; order Diptera; family Cecidomyiidae; genus Resseliella; species Resseliella maxima. The sequence goes on from JAQOWM010000522.1 coordinate 47,831, forward strand.
ACTCAAACGTACCTCTCGCAGAATTTTATTTTTATTTTTTCGTTTTCCACACTTTTTTTTCATATCAAAACTGTTCACTTTCAGTTTTACATCGATGGTTTGTTTGCAATAACACTCATAACGGCTGTGCTCACTCAACGTTTTCAAAGTATACCATTGGCGATGATATGTAGTTTATTTTTTACTTGGACCGGAGTTTGTGCGCATAATTATTTACATCAACGAGATAATTACCGGATGAAATATTTTAATTTGATTTTTATGAGCTATCGCGATTGGCGTATTAGTCATGTTTTGTCCCATCATCTCTATCCAAATTCATTGCTTGACATTGAACTAAGCACACATGAACCATTTATGGTTTGGGTGCCCAGCTCAACTGCAAAAAATCTATTCCAACGCTATGCTTCGTACATTTATTCACCACCGTTTTATTGTCTCTTTTATTTGATTGAATTTGGAAAAAAGTAATTCATTTTCTCTCACTTTTTTCCGAAAAATTTCTTTTCTTTGTTTGCATGATTTTTTTTTTTAAATATTTTTTTTTTAGTAATTCATTGTCTATTGTTTATCACGATATAGAAGCAATGAAATTCTCTTTTCAGAATATATTACACGGTTCGACGTGGTTACAAAATGTACCCAGATGAATTTCTTCCGTTCATTGTTCCAATAGTCATGTACTTATTTGGAGGTGATCATTCACTTCTTTCTGCATTGAAATTATTTTTGATCATGACTTTATCGGGTGGATTCATTTTCGGTATAAATATGAAGCCTATTTTACAAATTTTTGAAATGAATTCAATCATTCTAATTTAAATTAGTCATTTTTACAAAAAAAAAAAAAAAAAAAAAAAATGCAGGTATTATAGGATGGAATGCTGGACATCATCACCCAGAAGTACTTCACGATGGAGATAAAGTGCGGTAAGAGACAAATAAAGCATTTATCTGTGATGCATTGACATTTAAATAATAAAATTACTCTTTTCGCAGAAAGGGATATGATTGGGGCTTATATTCAATTGATACAATAATGGATCGCCAAGAATTGCGTGGTAATAAATTATTGGCTTTGGCCAATTTTGGGGATCATGCTTTACATCACTTATTTCCAACACTCGATCACGGCATACTTCCCGAGTTGTATGACATTCTATTTGAAACACTGCTAGAATTTGAAGCGGAATGTCAATGTTATCCATGGTTTTTCGAGACAATTAAAGGCCAATTTCAACAATTATCACGCATTGAACCCATGAAACTTGATTCGCATGAAAGATACTTGATCAAAAATTGCCAACAATCGAGTTTAGTTAATGACACAAAATAACTGAAGCGACAAATAATTGTTGAATAAAGAATTTGAATTGAGTGTAATTACATTAATATATTATCAATTAAACGTGCGATAAAAGTTTTCATGAAATTTGGAGCTAAAAATAAATGTATTGAAAATCTTAATAAAATATGTTGTTTTCCAATGACAACTATTTTTTTCAACAAAAAGAAACAAACTTGTTAAAGTGTCTTGTTCAACTTCATTCATCATCGAGTTTGGGAATGGAGTTGCTTGGGATTTAAATCAAATTTATTGAAGATAATGAAAAGAACATAGCAAATTGATCAATAATTAATGTGACTAACATATAGATGGGGACTCAAATATCATACCCATATGATTTCTAGTTAATACCATCCTTCAAATGTCTACTGTCAAATTTTTAGCGAATTTTGATTATTAATTTGATATTTGACAGTGATTGAAATCAAGGAACTTTTTGTGATTTAAAAACAATGAATTCAAAACAATGAATTCAAAACAATTTCGTGTGCTTATTTATCATTGCTTTTAATGTTTAAAGGATGAAATAATAAGGTTTGAAGGTGCGTTTGAAGGATGAAATCGCAAAGAAGGTAATGCAAAAGAAAAAACCACTGTTTCATCAAGACAATATTACAGCAAATTCACAAATCGAAGAAAACGATTGAAAATTTGCATGAATTGAGCTTTGAATTGCACCCACCGTATTCTCCAGATATCCAGCGACTATTGGCTTTTTGCAGACCTCAAAAGATGCTCCAGAGGAAAAAATTTGACTTCAATGAACAAATAATTGCTGAAACTGAGGCCTATTTAGAGAGTAAAGACAAATCGTTCTACAAAAGAGGCATCGAAAAGTTAGAAGAGCATTGGAATGAATGTATTGCTCTTTGAAGGAGACTACATTGATGAATGAAGTCGAATTAAGCAAAAATATTGTGTTTTTATATGTTAGTCACATTCATTTTTGACCAGTGTAGCTATTTTTTATGAAATATTTTCAAACATCTTGGATATTTTTTTATCCGTTGCGTTAATTTTATTATGAACAAAATACTTTCGCTTATTATTCGTTGAATTATAATTAGGGCCAATTTAAATACGATTAAAATAGAAATGGTCATACTGCATGTGTAATGATTTTTTAACTACGTTGAAAATGTATATAAAGTTGTACTAAATTACTCAAATTGTCACAATATCACTCACAACTAACTTTATTAAAACTACGAGCCAACGTGTATTTCAAATTTTCATTTGAAGTTTTCTTAAAAAAAAAAAAAATTAAAAATTTTCAATAAATGACTGATCCGATTCAGTTTCAATTTTTTTTGACAAAATCATGGCTTTTGTAGTCAAAATAAATGTGATATATTTAATGGTGTTTTTATGGATAAATATCTTACAACGCACCATTACTATAAATTCGGTAATGGGCTGTTAAATAATTTATTTTTTTTTGCAGTTTTCCATCAACTATTGTATGAGAACAAATCAATATGGAAAGAAATTTTCGAAAATATTTTTTTGCTTCATTTTTTCAGAAAAATCATGTGTTATTTGAACGATTTGAATGTGCTGCCCTGCCTATAAATCAAGCGATATCTGTTGAATGTGATGTAAGGCGAATCAGTCAGCGAGATATGAAATTGTTCATTCGAATGAACTTTAGCGAACCAATCAATAATATATGGATTCATGGAGTTTTTTATTACAAATGTTTAGACATGTATGATGATCACATGGTGAAGTTGTTAAATGAACGATTGTTGTTATTGATGATTTTTGTATGAAAAGTGTAAAAAATAAGCACTTCATGGCAATTTCTCCAGGAAAATCATGGTTTTTTGCGAGAAAAACAAACGAAACCAAACATCTACGTTCAACAGAAACAACAAAAATTCAAACTCAATCAACTCACAAAATCGCAATCCAAATGCAAACATAAATTCAAACCATAATTCGAAATTCCACAATAAAAATCAAATTCATTATCATACCAAACATTCATTTCATTCAAATTATAATGGAAATGTTAAATCAATTCAAAACCAAAGTCGCAATTCAAATTTCAATGGCAACCAAAAAAACCACCATGCTCCATTCAAAACAAATCAATTAAGGCAAAATCACCAACAATTTCGTGCAAACCACAACGCTGTACCAATCAATTTTCAGCAAAAATACCAAATGACAAATCAAATGGGTCCAGAACAATTGATGATGCTCAGTCAAATGTTGAATTGGCAACTAAACTGTCTTCTCAGTCAACGTTAGTGCGTAACGATATTTATTACCAAAACGTCCGTGGCTTGCGCACTAAATCAAAACAATTTTTTGGAAATTCATCGCTGTTTAAATATCAAGTTGTTGTTCTAACCGAAACATGGTTGAATAAATCGCATTATTCGGCAGAATTTTTTGACAACACATACCATGTTTATCGTAAAGATCGCTTTGAAACTGGTTCTATGTTAAGCCGTGGTGGGGGTGTACTCATTGCAGTAAGTTCCACGCTCTCATCCATAAATATTGTACTTGATGATTCAAATAAATTGGAATATGTCTGTGTTGAGATTCGTATGAATGCTAAGCACAAAGTATTCATTTATGTTGCTTACATCACACCAAACTCTCAAGCAGACATATATACAAATCATATTGCGGCAATAAACCGTATTCCAGTTGGTCCAAATGACACTCTTATCATTTTGGGCGACTTCAACATCCCGAATATCAACTGGATTATCGATGACCCTGAATGCAACATTCTCATTCCAACGTGTGTTCACCCACAGTATGCTGCAAAATTCATCGAAAACATCATTGACACAGGTGTGCATCAAATAAACTCAATTCGTAATACTAATGGCAAACTGCTTGATCTAATCTTCACGAAAAAAATAAAAAAAATAAAGAATGGAAAAAAGCGAAAATATCGGGCGATAAATCATTATATGTTTCGGCGCTGGATGAATACACTAAACTGAACACGGACCTTTACAATTCTTATGTAAATAAAATGTCATCATCGCTGAAGTCTAATCCCCAATCGTTTTGGCGTTTTGTAAATACAAAAAAGAACTGTGATAGCATGCCAAGAATGCTGCGTTTTGGAGATGAATCGACTACTGATAAGACTGAACAAGCTGAACTATTTGCAGCATTTTTCAAAAATAGTTTTACTAATAGCACCACTCAAAATCACAATCAACCACAATCAACATTGCATTCACAACCGAAAAACGACCTATTCAAACTTTGATGAGTTCTTCGTCTTTGATGAACTTTTGAAAATAAAGACTAAAACTGGCATTGGACCAGACGGCATCCATCCACTGCTGCTTAAGCACTGCGCTGCTCTTATTTTCAAACCACTAACGCAAATATTCAATGAATCTCTCGAAACCGGTAATTTTCCGGAGAAATGGAAACGATCAAGTATTAATCCTGTTTTCAAGAGGGGATCTCGTGTCAATATTGAAAATTATCGATGCATCGCCAAACTACCAACGATCGCAAAATTTTTCGAATATTTGGTTAATCTCGAACTAAGTAAACTCGTTTCGAGCAAAATAGTAGATCAACAACATGGTTTTATGAAAGGTCGCTCAAGTCAATCTAATCTTTTGGAATTTTTACACTACTCAATCAAATCATTGAATGAAAAGAAACAAGTTGATGTTCTCTATACTGACTTCAGTAAAGCATTCGACAGGGTTGACCATTCAATTTTGGTTGAAAAACTCCAAAATTTCGATTTGCCGTGTAACATGATGAAGTGGATTGAATCATATTTGTCAAACCGCCGTCAATTCGTAAAATATGAACAAAGGGAATCACGTGAGTTTTTTGTGACTTCTGGTGTTCCACAAGGGAGTCATTTGGGACCTATATTGTTTCTACTATTCATAAATGACATTGTAAATGCTATTGGTGACGACGTTTTTGTGTCCTTATTTGCGGATGATCTCAAAATCGCAATTTCAATTGAAACTATCGATGACGCAAATAAATTGCAAAATGCAATTAACAAATTGAGGTGTTGGTGTCATTCAAACAAAATGGAATTAAACCTTGATAAATGTTCTATCATGTCATTATCGAAAAAACGTCAAAAAATTGATTTCGATTATTCATACGAAAATCATCGCTTCGTTAAAGTGAACAACCAAAAGGATCTCGGTGTGATTTTTGATAGTAAACTCAACTTTGTCAAACACATTGATTCAATGGTTGCTAAAGCATCATCAGCACTTGGTTTTGTAAAGAGATTCTGCTACGATATTCCAAACATTCACACGTTAAAATCTCTGTATAGTGCTCTAGTTCAGTCAATTCTTGAATATGGCAGCTTAGTGTGGCTACCATTCTACGAAATTCATAAAAATAAAATTGAATCATGCTTGCGACAATTCTCAATGTTTGCCCTGAAGGAATATCCGAACGTTTCAAACAATTTCCAAATTTCATCATATAATGTTCGCTTGGAGAAACTCAACATGCGCTCGCTACAACGTCGTCGTATAAACGCTTCAATATTGTATATGTATGATTTAATTCATGGAAATGTCCATTGTCCGCTGCTTTTAAACTCAATTGCTATGAATCAAAATGGACGAAATCTACGAAATGCAGAACACATCAAAATAAACGACAAACTTATTAGGAATTGCGCATCTGCACCACTTAATCAAATGTGTAAATGGTCGAATAGGGTTCAAGAACTATTCTCAATAGAAATTAATCGTTCAAAATTCAAAAATAGAGTTCTATCTTTAAGTGACGAAAATTTTTCGATATTGTCATTAGCTCCTAATCATAACACTATCTTCCAATACGATTCAATGTAAATTTACGCGTACATTTCGCCATGATTAAGCTTGTATATATATATATTTGTTTCCTTATTTGATTACCTACTAATCGTGATATTCTTTTATTGATTTTAATGACCACTGTTTTACAAATTAAATGAATGTACTCTGTATTTACAAAAAGGATTCAGCCAGTCTTTGGCGGTGAATAAATTTATTATTATTATTATATTAAAATTTGGGTCGTCGGTTCTATTGTTTGTTTGGTCCCTAGGTGGGATTTTTGGTATAAAAAATGCCACTTTTGTATAGGAAAAATAAAGTAGGTACGTAAAAATGGCATTTTATGACGTTAGAAGTTGAAACAATATAAAACTAATTATTTCAACAAAAGAGTTAGGTTTCTATATTCCGCAAACGTTGAGTTCATCGCTACTTTAGCTGTAAATGGGGATGTTATAGTTCAAAATTTCCAAAATTACAATATGAGCCAATAGTTTAATAACCTGTGGAAAATTCCTTACACAGAAGTAAAAATGCAATTTTGAGCATAATTTGTAGGTCATTTTCGGTTAATTTTCAACAGAGAAATAGATATCGTGCCTAATTCATCTTATTTTGGTGTCAAAAATGAATTTCTTTGAAACGTTCAAGGTTCCCTTCACAAGGAACCTCTCAGTTTGGAACTATTCTAGTTAGAGAATTAAGTTGTGTTCACGTATTATTGAAAAATTCTGAACATGTTTTCTTAAGACAAAATACCAAGAGACAAAACATATCGCAACATTTATTGAATTATTCGTTTGAATAATTTGATTTATTTTCAATTAGATCAATTTTTTGCGTTGGATTTGTAGTGTGAAAAAATTCATCTTACGGATGTAAGACATCTTGTTTTCTATTGTATAAAGCGATAGCTATTTCAGCAACCAAATGTTTCTGGACTTTATTCGAAGCAGTTACTGGAAATGATTTAACAAAGTTAACACCGCCTTTGAGTTGTTTGTGAATGGCAAACGCATCTAAAATTAAGGTTAAACTTAATTATATATTGAACACTTTAATTTTTCTATTTTTATTAACTTACTTGAGACAGCATCGTATATATGGTTTGTTCTGTGCATTAAGCATATTCGCTTTTCACCAATACAGCTGCTGGCATATTGTCACACTCTTGATTTGGAATTGAAACAACACTGGAACGTTCAATACCATCGATTTTATTGAGAATTTATTATGGCACCAAAGAAACCTCTGAATGATGTTACTGACTCCAGATACACGAAAACCAATACTGAGGCATGTGATATGCAAACACCCAAGTTTTTGAGGAATTTATTTTTGTGAGTTTTTCAATCAATGATCGGCCAGTAATTGATTCAAATGCACTGCTTTTGATTTGCGGATGCCTAGATTTATTTACCTTTCGGTGGACCACTTGTGCCACTTGTTTGGAATATGAACGCAGTATCTGTCATACCATTCACTTTAGCTGGTCTAATGAAGGAAAAATTGAGGTAGAAAGTTATTAAAAAACACATTTTAAATACAAAAAGTTATTTACACAAAGTATTCGTGCGAATTATTTTCCTTAAACAGCACTTCGGTAGGATTCAATTCATCAATTTGACTGTTAAACGTAAAAAATTTCCCTTAAAAAATTTAAGGTCCTCCAGACAATTTTTCAATATAGCGTAATATTTTACATCACAAAACACGAAATTTGGTTCAACAATCTTTAAATATCGGAAAAATTCGGATTTTGTTTAGCATAATGGTAACGACGTAATTACATATCACAAACATAACGATGCAAATACCAGTGATGAGATGTCAGCAGTATTTTTCGTTAGAAAGAAAACAATTTGTCCTTTTTCCAAACCAAAATTTCGTAGATTCTTTGCAATACAAATCGTTTGTGGATGAAGTTCTGCAAATGTTTTTTTATTCGAATTTGCACAGATCTAATGCGAAGCAAAGGAATATTTAATTAATGAAGTAACAAAATAAAATTTTGAAAAATATAAAAAAATTATTTCACCTGAGCAACTCTGCAACCGTTCACTTCAAGTAAATTCAAAATTATGTTTGCTAAAGATGTATGAGGATTGAAAATGCTGTCCGTTTTTGGTCCGCTCCATTGCTTAGCTTCTTCATCGTGAATTGTGTGAAACATTACTACTTATAATAATAAATTATTATTAATAATCTTTAGATTGATTGAATTTAGTACTAGGTTTGTTCACTTTTATATTGAGAAAATTGCAAATAAAAAGTAAATAAATGATATTCCCGTGATTAACTAAATTCACTATCAATTAACTATCTAAAACAAAAATTATCACTAAGAGACTAACCACTTAGAGATTAATCATCAAAGTCAATGTTCGCTGTTCATTGCATATCTCATCGCTTAAAGTTGTTGGTTAAGCATGCTTTCAATAAATTGAAAGATTACGAACTGAAAACAAATTAATTAATTCCGTAAGAATTTATTAAAAAAAATTTAAACAAACTAGTACTTTTTCCATGGTCAAAATTTTCATTTTTCTTATACATAGTATAATAAGAAAGACCCTTGTTTACTGTTGCAATTATTTTCAACTATTTCGAATAGATATTTTATTATTCATTTTTATTTTTTTCAAAGTCCAGATTTCAATTTGCTTCCAATTGTTGTCAACGCTGTTCCAATTTTAGTAGATCAGTGAACTGAGCGAGGTTTTTCTGCATTAAAATATATTTGCGACTCTCACCGCAATCGATTGTCTCCTGTTAGCTTGGACGCAATAATGCGAATCAAGTTAAATGGACCTGATGATCTGTCGTACTTTGCAGGTGCTTTCGTTTTGCCTTCATTGAATTGCTACATTTGAATGTAATTCATTTTTAAAACAATGTTGATTGTGAAATCTAATCTTTTTTCAGCTAAGCAATTAAATGTTTTATCACGCAAAATGATTGATGTGAAAGAAATTAATTGTTTAATGATTAAATGTGCGATTGTTGAACAAATAAAGTTGAATCATTTTTACTTTATTTGCCATAAACTGGGGTATCCGTTGGTTAATCAGATTGACGGATCAGTTAACGAAACATGAAATTGTTCATTTTGAGTCAATTTCAAAGAATCAATCAATAAAGTTTGCAAATTAATTAATGTCCATGGCTGTATCAACATCTCGATTCACATCAATCATTTCTTCAGTTGCAGTCTTCAGATTTTTTTTTATATCTTGAACTACTATGGTGCTTATTTAAATATTACGAAATATTTCTGGTTTTGTTTTGATATAAATGTGTCAAATTATATTTTACCATCAGAATTTCTGTCAATGTCTACACAAGCAACTGAGTATTTTCAGTTATTTTTTCGTTATACCGATAGTTGTCACGAAGTTTGTCAACAAAATTATTTTGTAATTACAATCGCAATTAACCGAATTCAACGAAAATGGTTAACTTTTTTTTTCATTTTGGACAAAGATTCCGTTTATCGTCGTATTTAACTGATTTTTCGATATTAATATCATTATCGTCATCCACTTCATTACACGTGGTTCCAATTTGACGTTATTTTCTCTTCTTTCTGTTATTATCATTTTGAATTTGAAGGGTATTTGTTTGCGTTTCATTGTGACTTGTTTGGTTTAAATGGCCACTGACATAGGTGGCAACGAACATCAACAAAAGAAAAACGCATTTTTGTGCGCTCATTTGTGCGAAAACAATGAAAAATCTGACGATCGCGTGTTTCTTTTTCATTTTCCAGAAAAATCCATGCAGCAGTCGTATGGAGCTACCGCATGAAATGCATTCGTCTGTTACGCAACTAAATTCTCAATTGAATATTTGCACAAATTACATTGGTTACACGAAAATACAGACAGCATTGCTGCAGAAATGCTTCAATATAATATAACAGCATTGGTGGAAATAGCACTGGAATTATTAGTAAAAAAATCAAAGTGAAATAAATGTCTCCCGAAGAAAAACAAAACGAAATTCGAAAACATAAGTCCATTGCACATTCGCGCTGAATTTCAGAGTCTGAAAGTCAGCGAATTGTAATGAGGAAAAAAAAGTGAAGATGAATTGTAAAAAACGAGAAATAACTGTACGGAAATGCAAAAATCAATATTAGATTCACAGGAAAATGAATAGAAAAAGAAGAATAGATAGTATTATGTACCTTGCAAGTGATGGAAAGAAGGTTCAAATAACGAGCCGTAAACAAATATAAAAAATGAATTTTTCTCTCGAAAAATGTGGCTGGCCTAGAAATATGAGGAAATCATAAAGCCTTTTGATAAAATCTCAAGAGCAACAGCCATTTATGAACATCACATAAGCAAATGAATCATAAATTCATAGAACGCTCGACAATAACACAGCGCATTTCATTATGCAAAATTAATATTGTTACAACTTAATTGAAAATGAGTAAAAAAATACGAAATCCATAAATGGTCATCCATATGGTGCTCCATTAGCAACGGCTTATCGCAAATACAGCTTTTGGCATACATTTTGAATTGCCCGAATTGCAAATTTATTGAGCGACACGATTATTATTTTTATTTAAACAAATGCAAACTAGAACCATTGCTCCAAAAATTGATATTTATCTTTCACATAGGACAGCATGAAACAAGTGAAATTTCTCTCTAATTGCAATACAAATCACTTTAAATACATAGCAAACAATCAATTTATTTGTTAAGTTTCATTTTAATTCTGTCAATGAAATATACTTTTCCTCCATTTGAATATTATGTTGAAAACTGGAACAATGACATTAATCAACAATCATAATAATGATCAAGCAGAAATTGTTGTTTTTTTATTTCTAAATCTAATGGCCTCGAAAAATATCAATTTCAAGATTCAAATGCATTTTGCGAATAAAGTATTTAAAGCAATGCGTGTGCTTCGTCTAGTCATTAGTTGCACATTACAGTATACCGCAGACAGAGTAGTCGCAACAGATTTTTTTCTTCGTTCGTTCCCATTCTGATTTTATGGTTTGAAGTGGCGCTTAAAATCAACATGTTGAAATTATTGATTTTGATTTCTTGCTTTGTTGTTGGGACCGTAAGTTTTTAAACACATATGAATCTTTTTCAAATTGATTCAATTTCATGTTAAATTTGAACAATATTGAAATAAATGGATTTGCTACAAATTTCAATTTAAAATGAAATTAATTGTAAAATGGTATTGTTTTCGATTTTTGATTTCATTGCAATTTAAGTAAAACAATTGAAATTTATTATTTTCATTTGATTTTGCTTTGCTTTGTTTTGTTTTGTTCTGTTTTGCAGCTTTGTGGGTGTGACAAAGGTGGGAGTAATAGTGATTGCAGTACCCGCGTTAGTAGTGGTGGTGGAAAAAAAGGTAGAAGTAGTAGTGGTAGTAGCAACATTGACTATGGCGGCAGTGTTGACTACGACTATGATGTAATTCCTTTGCCACCAGGCATTGGAACCGTTGGAATTTTGGATGCACCATTTTATGATTGTTCAAGCAAAAGCTTGTACTTTGTTGATCTATTTAATCAAAATATATATCGATATTCTGAAGAAGATAATCGCGTATATTACTGTTCCGTTCCTGGCTATCCATCGCCATCATTTTTTATTCCAATAAGAGAACAGCCGGGCACATTCACTATGGGACAAGATAGATTCATTTATGCCGTTCATTGGGATGGCTTTTCGACAACATGTAACATAATTGGTACAATTACCTCAGCCGAAAGTGGTACGAATCATCACACAAATCATGCAGTTGCTGGTCCAAAGGGTGCTCTTTACATTGGATATTTCTCACCTGGACTGTGTGGTAAATGATCCTTCACACAATTTTTCGACAATATGGTAAAGAAAAACCGGATTTATGGACAAAGCCACATTTGATTCGACATTTTAGGTGATCCAGCTAATAAAGGTTTTTATCGTTGGACACGGAAAACTGGATTGGAAAGATTACCTGGATCATACAAAACAACAAATAGTCTAGCATTTGACACAAAACGGAATATCCTCTATCACATGGATGGATGTGAAAAAATAATCACATCATTCAAAGTGAATAAAAAAACTGGAAAATTATGTAAGGCGAACTAAAAACCAACTCCAAGCACAAATTTAAATGATATCGTTATTTTCTTTTATAGCGGGACCCCGATTTGTTTTTAATAATTTTGGCCTACCAAATACTGCGGCCCCAGTTGGTATTGGTATTACAAAAGTAAATGAAACTGCTTTTATTCAATTTAAGAATATCGAAAATGATTAATGGGTTCTTTTCAGGAAGGTTATTTGGTAATTGGTTCATATTTAGGCGGCATTGCGTTTATAATCAATCCATTGTAAATCTAAATTTCAATTTAATCAATTTAGATACACTGGCTAAAAAATTTTCATTTGATTGTAGCACCGGAAAATTAATGGAAACAATTAAAATGCCAACGAGATTTACAGGTGCAGTTGCATTCGGTGGATGTGATTTCGATAGGCTTTATGTGTTGACTGCACAAACGGAATTCAATGTTTTGAATGGTCAACCAATAAATGGCACAGTACCAGATCCACCAGCTGGTTCATTGTTGGTCTTCCATGGAATTGGCAAAGGAATAAAACAAAGAAAACCATGCGTCGTATGTTAAAATCGCATCCTCATCGCAATGAACACTGTTCACTTTGAAACATCGGCATGTTTTGGCAGAATTTGCGAATAGCGCTGCTTACGGCGTAGTGTACATTTTTATAAACTTTTGTTTTGTCTTAGTTGGTTTTAGTTTTGATTTATTTAATTATTTTTAAACTGTTTGTGTTATTTAAGTATTAAACAAAAAATTAATTATTTCTCCATCTAAAAATAAATTGTTTTATATTAGTATGTTTAAGTCATCGGCATGTTTTAGTAGAATTTGCGAACAGCGCGTTGCGTACGGCGTAGTGTACATTTTTATAAACTTTTGTTGTCTCTTAGTTGGTTTTAGTTTTGTTTTATTTGATTATTTTTTAATTGTTTTTTCTATTTAATTTCACTTATTAAATAAAAAATTAATTATTGTCTCCATTTAAAAATAAACTGTTCTATATGTTCACAGAAAAATGCATACTCTGTATTATACTTCAAATATCAATTGTGATTATACGCTAAGACTTTATTTTAATAATTTTATATATATAGATACATAAATTTCAATGAATTTAAATAAAAAATAATTAATATGATTATAATTTTAATGAATATTATATTATTCGAATCTATTTATTGCTTATTTTATTTTTCACTTCTTTTACAAATTATTTGACAGTTGTGTATTCCATAACTCATTCATCAGGTAACAATAGACAAACGCTTAGACACAAATGTTTTGAGAGGAAAATTATAGACAACAAACAGTTCAAGTGCCGGTAAAAAGAAAAAACAATTATTCTTAATTTAGTTTTGATGAAATAATTATTAGTTAGGTGTGAGAATCTAGGTGAGAATAATCTAAAATAATTATAGTTAGGTGTTTTTGTTTTATGTATTAATGCAAAAATACGTATTGGCTGACATTTTTTCTAAAATATGATATAAATTATGATATTACGCGGACTTTGTTACTTTGTATTGAAAATATATATTGGGGCTTTTGAAGGATTTTTTCCCCTAATTTTAGTGATTCTTTTTACAGAATTCTTACGCTATAGAGACATTTTATTAATTCATTCAAATCATATAATCATTGTACTCGATTCAATTCCAATTTTCGATTTATTAAAATATCAAATATGATATCAAATGCTCACATTGATTTTTGGTTTTAATTGATTATTATTGTTTAGATGAATTATGAGTTTGAGCGTAAAAGTGTTTCGCCCGAATATTTCGGAATTCTCAAATGTCGAGAAATTTCTGAAGCAAATTGAAAGAGATCCAGAAGTAGAATCTGTCGGGATCGCCAAGGTATGTTTTTGTAGTTTTTTCGTTTTTTTTCTGATTCAGTCAATTTGTGAGACACTCATTTTTTCCATTTTTGTAACTCACTATTGCATCTTAGCGATTTTATGCAATATCCCGGGAGATAAAAAGATTATGAAGAAACTGGAAGAAACAGTTGTAATTGGTTGTAATCGACTTGGTTATAACAACGGTTCGTAATATTTTTTTTTGTTTGAATAATTAACTTTTCTTTTTATTCTAATGAATAACGAAAAGTTCTACACCATATCCCACCATTTCCACCACACAATACTGATTTCCAAAAAATACTGAATTTAAATCAAAATTATAATTTGTTTTTGTAAGATTATTTGACTATAACGATTAGATTCAAAAGAATAAATAATATCCAAATCGCTTAGTTACATCTAACATTGATTCGGCAACCTTTTATTTTTTAAAATAACAATTTTACAGATAAAATATACATTAGTTATATTGTTTTATAGTATATCAATAGACAATTATTATTCGATAATTTTGTTATTAAGTAACTTTGATGAAAAAAAATATTCTTTCCGAATTTTGATTTAACTATTTCATGTTTTGCAACAATTGCGTTCAAATTATAACATAGTTCTGACCAAACCATATATATCCTTTGGCAAAGATTGATCTTCTCAGATCTTCTAGCTTGAAATTTGTTTTATTTTTAATTGTTTTGAATGATCAATTCATTGCTCCTTCATTGTTGTAGAACTGTAGTATATCAGTCCTGAATTCGATTTAATTTTAAATGCCCAAAATAATCCCATTTGATAATAGCAAAGAGATAGATGAACATTGCTTTTTATTTTTGCAGTAATATGAAATTAGTTTACTCTGTGTTTATTATAGTTTATATGATTTGCTACTTGTTACTAATTTTTTTTTTATTTCTTTTTTTCATAATGTTAATCAATCTTTAAATTAGGTCACACCGCCCAAAGAATGGGAACATCGACCAATCGATATTGTTGACACATTTCTATTAAAAAAATGCGTATCCATGAAAATCATGCCATTGGGAAATTCGGATATTTTCCACATGGCTTCTCCCAGTCTATATAAACAGATGACTTTGAAAGATTTTAAGGAGATATCTCGTGAAATAGATGCGCCGAAACTTTCACTCGATCAAATAGAAAAAAAGTCTGGTGCAATGTTCTAAAGGTTGGTGTTTTATTAGAGATCCCTAGTGGGGATTCCTAAAGAATTGGTGAAAAAATACCAGATAATAATACTTGAGAGACATTTATTGAACACACTTTTCACTGTGAATTGGACGTTCATATATTTACAATATTTGGAAGCTATTTTTCTACAACTATAAATTACACTGTGAAAGTTGATTCTTTTTGTATTCAATAATTCTATCGTTTTCTCTTAATTTTGCCAATTAGGGGCTGTCATGTCCATAAAAATCTTGAATGATTCGCACAAATCTCTGTGATTCGAATCTTTTTCATACTATACAATAAAATGACTCGTAAGATTCGTTACGCGTAACAGAGATTCGTACATGCATCTATATAAATTACATGCAAAGACTCGTAGAGATTCGAATCACAGTACATATTTATACGAATCATATTTTAATATTTCTCTGTTGCTATTTACATAATTTTCAATGTCAGCAATCACTTCAGTATCAATTGCAACAAAGATGATTCGGTGTGGAAACAACATTCTTTCAAAATTTGTTTTAAATCAGGTGGAAAAACTTCTGGGAAATCTTTTCTATTTCCGAAATTCTAAAAAATCACAAACACACAATAAATATTGAAATAAAATTCCCGGTTTAAATTAATATGTTATACCATTTTATATTTTTGCATACACAACACACTGTAAAAGCCTAAGTAATATTACATTGTAAATAGCATAAACATCAAACTGAGATTGTAGAAGATTCGTACGAATCTCAATGACTCGCATGATTTGCAAGATTTGTTGGACATGATTGCCCCTAGAAATTAGGTCACACCGCCCAAAGAATGGGAACATCCACCAATCGATATTGTTGAAACATTTCTATTGAAAAAATGCGTATCCATGAAAATCATGCCATTGGGAAATTCGGATATTTTCCACATGGCTTCTCCCAATCTATATAAACAGATGACTTTGAAAGATTTTAAGGAGATATCTCGTGAAATAGATGCGCCGAAACTTTCACTCGTTCAAATAGAAAAAAAACTCTGGTGCAATGTTCTAAAGGTTGGTGTTTTATTAGAGATCCCTAGTAGGGATTGAGAACTATGTATTTCATTTAAAGAATTGGTGAAAAAATACCAGATAATAATACTTGAGAGACACTTTATTGAACACACTTATTCACTGTGAATTGGACGTTCATATATTTACAATATTTGCAAGCTATTTTTCTACAACTATAAATTACACTGTGAATGTTGATTCTTTTTGTATTCAATAATTCTATCGTTTTCTACTTAATTTTGCCACGAGTATTATTTTGAAATTTTTTAAAATATTTTTTTTTCCGATTTTTACAGTTCAAAAATGTCGAATAGAAAAATTTAATTTTATATTTTGAAAATTACTAAAATTACGATGCAAGCATTCATATTACATTTCAATAGGTATTTTGTATCTTGATGATTTGGTTTACTTGACAAACAAATGGTTTTCGTTGAAAAAATATTGAACTATGAAATATGAACTATAGAGTCTGTAAGTGCATGAATGACTTTACATTTCATGAGTTTAAATAACAAGACTGTTTCTATTGTCTTATCAAAAAGAACTGATGTTTTATTCGAAAAATTAAATTTTGTTGGCTCTGTGCCAATTACAAATTTTTGCCGAATATTTGAATTGAATGAACTTTGAGTTTACTGACTTGACAAAATGTGGCAATCATTGCAAATTTAGTTTTTTATTTATGTACAGTGACATTACTTACTTCAATTAATTTACTGACTTTGCAATTTGGCATTTTTTTTTTCTTTTTTTCTATTTATGATTTGATTTTATTTTTTTTTTTTTTTTTTTTTTTTTTTAAACATAAGGTTAATGAATTGCTTCGAAATGGAATGATTTTGGAAAGGTTGTGTTTTTCTACCAACGTGTTTCATTCTTTCCCTTGCTCTTTCTCCCTATCTTCCTTTCCTCCTCTGTCTCTTTCTTACATAAGTTTTCCTTTGTCAATCTTCATCAAAACAAATGATTTTGTCAACTTTTATTTCATATGTTTTATTTAATGTAAAAAATCTTTAATGCATGCAGATTGATCAATTTGAAGGAGAATTCATTGTAACGCTATATGACGGCTATCATCAAGAGTACAATAATGGTTGGAATTCGTCAGAATCGATTAATTACGCTCTGTCCGGTTGGAGTGATTTTTACGGACTATTTTTCTGTTTCACATCCACAAGAAATTGTTTCGAAAGCCACCACCGAAAATATTTTCCAGCTTTAAAACATTGGCCGGTCTATGCAAAAAACAATACACGAAGTCGCTGTAAAATGGAATGTAATACGCCGAGCAATCTCACATTTGTGCGATGCAGCACATGCAATGTGCCTCTTTGTTTCAGCAATAATAGAAACTGTTCCACCTCTTATCATCAAGATTATATTCAATGTATTTAATATGTATTTAAAGTACTTTTTTGTACGCGTCAATACCAATATCCACAGTTCAATTCAATCGCGATACATGAAATTCAAAAAAAAAAAAAAAACAAATTACGAATTCATGTTTAAAACTTTATTATTATTACTTTCATTGGCTATTTGCAACCTATTCCACATATTTTGTCGACAAAGAATCAAAATAAACAAAATGTTAATGTGTTCTTAAAAATGAAAAATTAAAAATGTAATTAATTAATTAAATGTTAATATGTTCTTATGACATTTTCCCAATTTTAAAATCTATTTTTTTGTGTGAAAATCATACATTCGGTTTTGCTTTTTTTTGGGCAACCTGAGCAGCTCAGTTGGCTAGCGTCAGTTGCCTAACGGTCGCACAAAAAACATCACAGCACATAAGTATCCTTGCGTTCGACGCTCGCATTCACAATGTAGTGAGAAACGTTAGACAACATGTAGTGAGAAACGCTAGCCAACTGAG